>WTXH01000030.1:0-229380 GCA_022376555.1 Russula compacta
AAAAGGTGAGTAGAAACATATTAAGTTGTGTAGGGTGGTACGTAAGGCCTTAAGGGAGACGTAGTAACCATTAGTGCTAGGAGAGGCGCCAGCGGGGGTATTGGCACCGGGGACTCGGACGTAAATACACGGGGTGATTATATCACACCGGGTTACTATAAGGGTCTCCTCTGGGCTTAAGCCTTGAAGTAGGTTTTGGTCACTCTAGGAATGACATCAAAGATTTGCTGCCCGGTTTGTTGCCGGGAGGGTTGGGGGAGAGAAACCTCAAGCTGGAGCGACTGCAGGTATAGTCACGATACGCAGAACTAAAGATGGTGTATGGCCGCGCGTGCGTAGCGCCAGAGGTGTTAGGACGTGACGTGAGCGACGGTTTGAGGGCTACGTTAGCTCCACACTCTTGGGGCACTGACAGTGTGTGGGTTTGCCGAGGCCATGAGGCCTGTAATCAGTGACCAATGGAATGACGGATTTAGTAAAGGAATAGATAATTTTGAAGACTATTCTGCTGACTATTCTGCTGATAGTCCAACTAGTAGTACAGTAATAGTAATGATCGCTGCGCGCTGCATTGTCCAAGGTTTATTGTGGATCCGTAACATCACGACTTCAAAATTTCACGTTATCTACCCACTCTACAATCAGAATCAGATCCCAGTGGTCACGAGGCGGGACCCTTGTGATGATTATGGAAGTGGATCTCATGGGCCCGGTATGAAACACTTTGCTAGTGGTGATGTAGGCGAGCCAGACAAGGGGCATTTCCGGTATCAGATCCTTGCCAGTGGCGTTTTCAATTCTCTTTGCGACATGGGGTCGGCCACGCCTCGAGGGCCTGGCTGCCGTAACGCAGCAAGCAGGCGCGATGACCAACGATCGGGCGAAAAAGTACTGCTAGTGAGCGATGGTCAAATAATATCATATGTTATGCTTGGTATCTCCATAGGGATCAATCACTGCATCGCCTTCTCAGGTACACTATACGGTGGTGCGGGGGCAAGGGAGGTTCAGGCGGTATTAGCCTGGGACACGAATTTGAACTCTGGATGAGAACATTTGACAAATTCAACCATCCCCCTCACGCCACCTGACTGACCTGAGGCCTCAGCGCCTCAGCAACGGGCGCGAGACAAGTTCATTTGGCCACTGAAAGTTCGGTGGAGGACGGACGGGACGCCGACGCCCACGTCTGCTATTGAAGCCCGGAATCTAGTCGGGATGCCAGAAAAAGTACCAGGGGACTCGGAGATTGCAATGATAGGGATCTGAACTGAAACTCTGAGTGCGCCGGCGATATCGAATCGAACCGTGGGTATGTTTCATCTTTTCAATTAAAAACCAAATATTGCACCTGGGGTGCCTGTCCGGGATTGGCCGGCTGAGTCGGCACCTGTAATCCTCACACTACCGCAACCATATTGTCTTGCCTCATGAGATGGGTAGTTTGAGGTCTGTGGTCTGAAGGTAACTCTAGTGTCGAATCTTTTACTATCTTTTAATGATAGTAGCTGTTTAGGACGCCTCTCGGATGCATTCTGACCAACCTCGCATAATTGAAACATGCTTGCCCTGTGCAAATCTCGTTAATGTCAGGAAGCGCGCGTATGCCATCGAGCTAAAATTTTGTATGTGGCCCTTGTTCTTTGTTAACCAAGGGCCAGGTCAACTCCGCGCAATCCAAAAAGTTAACCTGTTTGCAGTATTGGGCTGTACGCGGAGCACCAATGGCATAGTCGTCCTCTCCATATGCATATAAGGACGTGTATGCACTCTGGATCCCCCAGTGGGCCATCTTCACACCTTGCAGCTTTCCATGGAGTACCTTCCTTGCTCATTTCAATCACCCCTTCCATACTTCGGGCACCTCTACCATATACTACACTACGGGTACTTAGGCCGAACATTCGGGCCTCTCGCGGTGAAGCGACATCTCTGCCATAATGTATTACGTTATGTCGAGGACCAGGAAGACCTAGTCGTCAGTCAGGAGTTGCTGAGGCCCGATTATTCCTACCCTGGGCTTCCTGGCACCTTCACCGTCTCCCACAACCTTTACCCATATCTGCGATGCAATTCAATCGGGGCCGACAATTCTCCCCGAATCATCCTGGATTGCGAAGTTGCGGATACAACGCGCGTTGTGCCACAATGCTTATTCGTACCCTATGCTGGAAATCCTCGCAGTCGAGCGGTGCTGCAGAGTACCTCCGAGGCTCTTCTTCCACCTATCTTCTTTATCCGGCTCGACCATTCAGTTGGACTACCACTCGAAATCGCCAGGTCAGCCGAGTCCCATAGCCAATTACTGCTCTACAAAGGCTGGCACCCCATGGAAGGCAAAACCACGATCAAAATAAGAATTGCTGTAAGATGTCTGCTCGTCTGTCGAAGAATCTTTCGCTCACGCTCCTCACGTACCACAGTGGTACGGCTACAGCCCGTGGCAGACCCAGATCCAGCTACGAAGCCGCAGAGAGGAGCCCATCACGCTTCCGCGGCTGGTGCAACTCGTTGCCAGCGCAGTAGATCGTTTCCTACGGGTAGGCTGACCTCGTTCTTCGCCACACATGTACCTGACTGAATTCTCAACTAGTTTGAACATGGGCCTATCACAGACCCCTCCTTTCCTGAGTGGAGGATTGGTGATCGTCCCTATATTTCTGCCGATCGTGTTATGCTAGTTGGTGTGGTAGCGGCCTCTTCAGGTAGCATCATGCCGATTATGCAACTCACGGATTAGTTTCTTTTTTTTCTTCTTCCCTGTAACCTCATCATTTTAATTCATGTAGATCACAGTTGGGTTTATCCGTCATTGTATTCTTTCTGCGTTTCCCCTTTGCTCTTCATAAGTCCACACCTCACATCAGCGTATTTTCTTATGTATTACCATCCTAATGGGATAGCTATATCCTTCTGTACCGATGCCTATGATCCCATCATGTCCTTCTCTACCCATATTACCAGCGGTGACCTTGACCCACCAGAGAATAGAGCTCATTCATGGACTTTGAGGATCTGTCATCTGTGACACTGAAGGCGAGCAACGAATCGGGTACTTCGGTATTTGCCCGTTCATCCGGACGGTTAACCAAATAGCAGTGTGAAAGTTCAGACAGGCAGTCTCTGCCTTTGGGTTCCTTCTATGGGGGGGGTTTTTTTATACAAATTTTACAGGTATGAAACAGAAGTATGAACAACGTCCGTTGACAGATTGAAAACGCGAATGGCTGTGCACAGGCACAAAACACCCACCCATGTGCAATGTAGGGTTCTCAGAAAACTTTAACCTGGTGCACGAATGGTATATCCTTGCGCCGGCTTAACGCTCGCAGGAGCGCTGAAAGCGTAGGTACTTTATCTGGACTCGGTATCGGAAGCCAGAGAGGACCGAAGCCAGAGAGGCAATTGGCCCCGCAACCCAGCCACGAGAAACAGAAACAGGGGCACCATGTGGGAGGTCATTGTATTGGCACTAGGACCTTGTGATTACAACTTGGATTTGGAGGGTGCCACTCCGAGCTTAATGGAGGGTGAACTAGCAAAGTCGCAAGTCGAAAGTGAATGACAGGCCCTCAGAGCAAGTCAGACATGAGCACACGAGCACCCTTGACACATCACCGACCCAGGCGCCGTATACTGGTCCATATTCACACCACTTGCTATTGAGAATCAGAGGTTTTTTCCAACAAAGAGGTCAAAGGGTAGCCAATACCACACCTAAAACCAGAAATACGATTTACATTGCGACACCATATCCATAGCATATTAGCATCTGAAAACATGAAGAACAACTCGCACATCGTAAGGTGAGGCCCACTTCCTAGATGCTAGTCACTCAGTCCCTATCTCCTGTAGTATTCGCCGTTCTGTCATGGTTGCGGCTGGCAAACGGCGAGCTGCCACGCTTCACACCTGAGCGGCTCCAGACGACACGCCCACGCCCATCAGTCATGAACGGTGGCTCCTGCTGTCGCATTTCAGTGACTTCACCGGCGAGAGGATCTCTTGTTGGCGACTGGGTACTTGCGGTTGCACCCACCTCGATCACAGAAGACACTTCGGATTCTGGGGCCTGCGAAGACGGGAATGATTGAGATTCCACCGTGTCCATCTGTGATGAAACGGGGGAGGTTGGTGCAGGGGTGCCAGTATCAAGACAGGCGGCCCTCTGAGGGAAAAATACGGAGGAAAGAAGTGTATTCGGAAGTGACTGACGACGGGGCATCCTGTCAGAGCTTGTTGCCGGCTCATTGATAGGCTGCGATGGTGGCCGATCTTGGAACATATCCGATAGCGCTGAGGTATTCGTGACGTCGGGGAGATCAGGCTCACTCTCAAGATCGGAAGCTTCTTCTAGAGGAGGCATGGAGCCTTCAGAGAAGGGGCTAGACGGGGTAGAGTGAAGAACGGGGTCAGATGGTTGGACGTCGGGCGAAGTTAGAGTGTGATTTGATTCGGGCACCGGTGGGGGTTCGGAAGATATGTAGACAATGGATGGCGTGGGGAGGTCCACAAAACCGGGCGTAGTTGTGTCGAGGTTCGGAGTCTGGGCACCAATCTAGCACGTTCAATATGAAAGCTTGTCAGCGTTCACAACAGAGAATCAACATGAAAGGCTTTGAAAACATACCAAGCGGGCTAGGGTGAGGTACGTATCATTGTCGAGGCCAGCATTAACCAGGTCCAGCCCCGCTCCTTCATCAAATGCTAGTTCGCCAGGCAGTTCCTCCTCCGAGGAGTCAGGAGAGTCAATCCATGCATCGAAATTATAATTGTGCTCAAAGACTGAACGGGTCATAACTTCACGGAGAAACCCGCGCAAGTGGCGGTCTCGTTGCTGTCGGTGGTCAATAGGGGCCGCAATCGGGGACTAAAACAGGACTTACTGCCATATAATAGTCGACCCCTCTGGTGAATACGTAGGGGGTACCGTCTTCATTCACATGTTGGTACATGCAGTCACGACCAAAGGGACAGTAGCGGTGATCTGGATTCGACATGATGAAGTATCTGTTACTGGTTATGAGTGCGAACTGGAGCGTCTTTGGAAAACCTTACCTGCAAGGGATGCGTTGAAGGCTTGCTTTGTATCGCTCTATGATAGCTGCTTTCCCAGTGTCGCCACTGGGATAGAAGTGGCTGGACGGGATAACAAATTTGGATGGCGTACGGCAGTATGGACATTTCTTGTGTACATATGAAAAAGAAATATCATCGGCCATACTCTCCTGCCCGCGCCAGTTTCGAATGCACTGTAGGAGATGAATCAGCATGAAAGGAAAGGAGAATACGGATGGGGTACCATACATCGATACAGAATACGTGACTGCAATCAACTAGGGCATGGTCTAGTTAGCTTTGGTACAATAAAGATGAATTGGTTTCGAACCAAGCAAGCCAAATGTGATTGGTTCCTCCATACAGATCGCACAGATCAAAGACTCGCTAGGTTCGGTGGGAGAGTTGGTAACGTGTTTGAACCAACATTTTTCTCCCCTCTTGCAATATCCTTAAGGCAGTAAGATGAGTATGAAGTCCGACGAGAGATAACATGTGAAGAAGCACCAGCTGCGAAATAGCGGCAGACCTTGCTCTTGTCGTAAGGGGTCAGTTTCTCGTGTTCGCCATGCTTGAATTTGCAGTTGTCGCCAGCAAAGCAACCCCTGGATGTGTTATAATACCTACAGATCCCCCTAGATTTTGAAGTAACTGGGCGTTCCATGGTTGTTCAGGTCATAGTCATCGAAGTCGGGGATAAACAACACCGCAGCAACAAGCGACGTGACAATGAGATTAACGCAACTCCGCTCCACCTCGGCTCACAGCTCAGCTCTCACGTCATGTCCCTCGAGTCTACCACGACTATAAAGTCAAAACTCGCTGCAGGACTTGGTCCCAAGGCGCACAGATATTGGTCTTTATTACAGTCATTTCTTGCCGCAACTATCTCCAGAACAGAATTTGACGAGCAGATCCGAGAATGTGTGGATACATCCCCTCTTGGTATTCCCTATTCCTTCGGAACAGTCCCCTGGCGCCCTAACCGTTGACTCTAGTGCAACTTCATAATGCTCTTATCATATCCATCTTTGACCCTTCTACGCACTTGGTAGCGGCGCTTACACCACCGCCCGATGTTCCCAAAGGACCACCTCGCAAACGGCGGCGACTCTTGCCTTACCAGGGACCAGATCCTGATGAACCCATCACATTGAGGTCCTCTAGACTCAAGCGATGGGTTGTTGGCATCGGTCGTCGAGAACGCGATCGTATTCGGAACCTCAAACCTGTCGCTTTGTCCTCAAAGCGAAAGTCTCGGCCGGAGGTGGATGAGATTGCCAATGAACGCGGGGTGCAACTACTACCGGAGCGTGGAGGTGCGTGCATCTTATGATCCTCAAAAAGTTGTGCTTCATGTTCCCGCAGAACTTCCTGGCAGTCGACCTGCAATCCAGTTGGCATCCTCTGCACGGGGCTTCACCTTACAACATATCACCGACAGGCTCAATCTCATTTGCGCTCAACACAGCCTTGGCTTACCATCTAAGAACGTGGCCTCTCTCATGTCCCTTGCTTATGAGGTAAGCGCTGGAGTCGCTTACATTTCAGTTTTCCTCACACTATACAGGCGAAACTCAAGTCTCTTATCATGCAAGCTCTCGCCATGACTACAGCGTCTCATGCGATGTCATCCATCCAACCATCGGCGCCGCATTCGTCTGGTCATCGACTTTCTGCATCTGCATTTGATACCTTGTTTACTATATCTCCTGCCGTCCTTCCCAACCGCTCAGCAGCCGCGACTCGCTTGGCACTTGGAGAAAATGAGTCTCGTGAGGACCAGATTCTTGCAAACGAGAACCGCGAGCCAAGCGACCCACGGTGGCAAATGCTTGCTCTGCTTCGTGAGCGGAGCTCCGTGAACGAAATTGCCAGTGCCCGGAAATAGGATCGTACACTTTGGTGATGCACACATCATCTCTATCTCTCCGTGTCACACTACCGTAATATATCATTCACCGACAGTGACCTCGTTCCCATGTATTGTGCTTGAACTAGGGTAGATACCTGTGTATCGTGTTCTCGCAATGAAATCATCATCCAGGAACAATTTCTGGTTATTTTACGGCCAAAAGTGTCCCTTGCTTGAGTCGAATCTTCCAGTGTATATGTCCTCTGAACGAACGCCCCTGGCTTCCAGATTTCGAGTTGATGAGTGGGAGTCGAGTAGCGCGCGCCTTGTCATTGACGATCTAAGGCACCGTCCCACCCTGATGTCCGGCCAATTGATTGCTCTTCCTTACCTTTTGATCAGTGAAACTGCCCGCGGAATAGATCCGTCTTGAGGTATGATTTATAGTGCAATGGGTGCGCAAAGAAGTTCATAATACATGGCATCCGTTTCTTTCTTGAGCATCAATTGCATCTTTGAGCGGCGACGAATGTGGCCGCGGACATCCTTCTCATCACTACGGTCTCTCTACTCATAGTACTATGGCTACCCTACGACCCTTCGTGCTTCGCTGGGGCATCATTTCCACTGGCAACATATCCACTGCATTTGTAAAGGTAAGCCAACATGTTCCGAAATTCTTTCGCTCGCGCTGGTGGGCCTACCACGCTTTGTCACAGGATATTCTTCTCGATCCCAAAACGTAGGAATCTCTCGAACTAGAGTACCCACGAATACTATCGATTCCTTACAGACGGGGTGTTCACGATGTCGTCCACAAAGTTACAGCCGTGGGCTCTCGTAGCATCGAGAGCGCGAGCGCATTCGTAGGCAAACTCGTCAACGCCGATGAGCCAGTCAAGATTTATGGCAATTATGCCGAGGTTTACGGCGATCCTGTATGTGATCGCCCCCCCCGGATTATCACTCAGCTAAACATTGATCGACCTCGTTCTAGAACGTGGACGTGATCTACATCGGTTTGTCGAACTGATGTTGCCCGTCTGGACTACCGTGGCAGTCTTCTCATCCACATCGCACAGGCACTCCCCACACTCTCCATTACTCGAACGCTGCAGACGCAATCAAAGCCGGAAAGCACGTCCTCGTGGAGAAACCTGCGACGATAAATGCGGAAGAATTCTGCTCTTTGATCTCTTTAGCGAAAACGCACGGCGTCTTCCTAATGGAGGCAATGTGGACTCGTTTCCAGCCAATCGCTCACGCCATCAAGGAGGTCATAGACAAAGGCAGCCTCGGATCCCCTGCCATGGTCCACGCAGACCTGTCGGGCGACTTGGACATCGAGAGTGGGTAATCTCTTAAAGCGCCGAATCGACATGGTGATCCTCAGATCCGCGCATAGACCTTCCATTGACGCATCGGATCCTCGACCCAAAACTTGGTGGCGGTGCTATTTTGGATTTGTGCGCCGATTCTTCAGGCGTCGCGGCTGGTTGCTGACCTTCACGGCGGTGGCGGATCAGGGGTCCCTACCCACTTGTCTGGGTATGATGGCATTGTGGATGAATCGTTCTCAGTTTATCTCAGCTAGTGCAGGCCATCATCACCCTCTATGAACACCCAGCCAATGACCGCCTCAAACCCGCTGTCTCTGCCTCCATGGTGAAGACACCGCTCACTGGAGTGGACCGCAGCACCTGCTTCACTCTCAATTTTTCCGCACTCGCGGCCCAGGCGCAACTTTCTTGCAACATAAACATACCTTCAAGTAGCATGGGCGCGACGCTCCGCTTCCGGAACGGAAACATTCTAATCCCCGAACCGTTATACCGTCCAAAATGGTACAGCGTGCAGTACTTTGACAAGCCAGGCAGCGGCAAGGTACAACGCGAGGAAACTATCCATTTCGAGTACTTCGGAGGTGGATTGCATTTCCAAGCAGACGAAGTTGCACGCTGCCTACGTGACGGGAAACTAGAAAGCTTGGTATGGGGGCACGACAAAACACTACTGGAGATGGAAATATTCGACGAGGTAAGCACTTATTCAGATTGTCATGTCTGTAGCCTCCCTTGCCGTGGTTACCAGGTTCGTCGTCAAGGTGGATATGATCTTCCCGGCGCTGTTGAGCGGGCTACATGAAATAAGGAGTCGAGGGGTTGGAGGAGCCTGGAGAACCTTATCTCTGATATTGTGGAGCAAGACGGTGATGCATGTTCGACAATGACGATTAAGAATACAAGTAAGATCAGGACCCAGTACATGGCACCCACAACTAGAAAAGTACCTCAGCTACAAATAGAACTCCGGCTTGCGAGAGTTGATCCCATACTCCGAGAGTGCGGCACTCAGGTCCTCCATCGTGAGTGTGGTTCGAGTTTTGTCCTGTAGGTAAGAAAAACCAGTCAGTGACTGAAACCGAACAACTGCTGTACCGTCGGAATGCATATGCGGAAGCGGTTGTGATGGGTGTGCACAAACGCGACGCCGTGGGCTAATGGGAAAAGATACCCACTCTTGAGGACCCGGGGCCCTGATTTGCACGCGCACGTCCACCGGTAGCATTCGTTCTAATTCGCGCATGTTGATATGCATCGGCGGCGATGTCCGAGACGAACTTTTGAGCAGCCAACGCCAGGAGACGCTTCCTGACGATTCATGGCAAGTTCATAACGTTGATGTGGGCATGAGATGTAATCGGGTACTCACAGGCGAGCATCCTGACAGTCAAAGCCGACGCGTTGGAGATAATAATCCGTAACTTCATCGGGTATCTTTATACCATAACGCTATAGAGAGCACGCTCCTGAGGAGATCAAAGGGACACACCAACGGTTCATAGTCATCAAGCATAAGGAGAAAGTCCACGAGAGATCTATCTTTGCGCGTCTCTGCAGAGGGGAGGCGAGTTTGGGGTTGCGTCCTGCCTTCGCTCGAGCCGGATGCTTGAGGGGGGAGTTGCGGCTGTTGACCTGGGGCAAGTGGGTACGCAACGAATTGTGGTGTTGCTGCCGCGGACTGTGGTTGTTGAGAAGAAGTCGGCTGAGGAGTGCTGGACGATGGGGTGGACATGGTACAGCAGTGCCGAGCTGCAGCACGATGGTCGCAAAAGGGCGGATGTTGCGCTGCCAAACCTGTGCCTGTGATGAAAGGCTCGGTGGCGGTGGCGTGGCGATGGTTAACACGTGACTTTGAATTATATAATCACTCTCAACCGTCGCGTCGCGTCTTGATCCTTCGTCTTGTTCTTGCCACGAGGTGAGTGTAGCCATTCTTTTATCTTTTTATCAATGATGTTTGAGGCATTTGGCTTTAGTGGGGTTCCTCCCACACTGCAGAATCTTATCTCAGCTACCTTCGAGCAAGGCCGCTTTGGCGGCTGCGCTCGCTACTTCTGATTCCTCCTTTTTTCGTATTTTTTTGGCCATTCATCTTCAATCGCTGACCTACCTCCCAGATGTCGTGTGGGTAGTACGCCGGGTAGACCCTGTCTAGCTGCACCCACTTATCTCCATTATTGAGACAAGTATGATTGCTACTTCACTGCTGCAGCTGCGATTAGAAGACATAGCCCGGTAGATACGAATGGACTTAAGTTCTAAATTCCCAAGATATAATTCGTGAATGGATCTGTCTATCGACCAAGCGAGCCCCCGCAGGCTTTGACTGCGTCCCTGGTACTTATAATTGACTTTAATGTGATATGATTAGAGTATGTGGTGGAAGTTAGGTTGCTGACGCCCTAGCGAGCAGGTAGCCTGTAGGCCAGATTGTTTGCTTACATAATAAGGGGCGACTTGTAACATTGTAACTGTCGTCTTCGCTAGCTGAACCAAACACCACCATCATGCCTCGAATGGCATCTTCTCTGGCACCTTCATTTCACTACCGATCCAGTGCACACCGTGTTCTATCTATACCGGAACTTTTGCAAACAATATTTAGTTTCGGAACGCGAACTTCAAACGCCTCCAATGCCCTTGTCTGTAGGGCCTGGTGTGAACCCGCTTTGGACCATGTTTGGCGTGAGGTGGATGACCTTTATTACTTGTTGAGACTCCTCGCTCCTCTACACAAACAAGGGGAATCGAAGTATTATGTACGTCGACCAACGTAACCGTAAACAGCGGCCTTCTAACGGGTCCCTTCCAGACGTTTCTCCGCATCCCAACCCCGGAAGATTGGGCGAGCTTCATCCCTTATGCTCGCCGCGTGCGTTCTCTCAAGTTTGGGACCAACCAATCAGAGAAGGCTCTTTGCCTAACGGACAATGTCTTTGACGATCTGGCGCGCACACGTACTACCCTAGAGCTTCTCCCAAATCTCCAACGCCTTTGTTGGGACATTCCCTGTTCGAAGCCGAGATTACGGCACGCGATCCTCTTCATGCACGACAAAATAACGGAGTTCGCATTTAACCTTGGCTATAACGATCCTCATTTACTAACCACGGACATCATCGGACGTATGCCATCTCTCACCTCTTTGAAGTTCACCACTCCATATACATATTTACACCGTTCTCCAAGTTACGAACAAGCGCTCCTGCAGCTCTTATCTAGTTTACAGAAGCTACAAGAGGTAACCCTGCCCAAGGACGTTCTTGGCGGCCAGTTTTTGAAGACGTTGTCATTGCTACCCGAACTTGGCGTCGTGCAATTTGACACCTTGGGCGGATTGCGATACCCTATCACCCCAACCATAGAAAGCACGCTAGAGGAAGGGGCCTTTCCCATGCTGTACGATCTCTGTCTTGATTCTACCTTGGATGATATGCGTCTTTACCTCACCGGAGGTGCGTCGCTTCCGCGGCTCAAGAAACTCTCCGTAGAAAGCGTGGTCCCGGAATTGCCCTCTAACGTGCAGCAATTCCTCGTCGATGTGACCCGCTGCTACCCTACTTTGGAGGTAGTTTCACTGGACATAATAGTCGCCATTGAGGAGCAAGAAGTCTGTGAATCATTATTACCAGAACATCTCCACCCAATCCTTTCACTCACGCAACTTACTCGCCTTGAGCTGCGTCATAATCTGCCCCTCCAGATCTCCGAGGTCGATTTAGCGGAGTTTGGTGCGGCGCTCCCAGTTATCGAATCCCTTGTCCTAAATCCAGAACCACTACTGCTCACGAGACCTAGATTCACGCTCCGTTCCTTGCTATCCGTCGCCCTGAACTTTCCCAAACTATCTCACCTTGGCATTTACTTGGATGCCGAAGAGGTCGTGACGCGTGCACACCCACTTACAAAGACACGGATGTTCCCATATCTCCGAACACTTAATGTAGGCGTGTCTCCCATCGGACCCGACCAGGTGCCAGTTGCCTTGTTCTTGTCGCATCTTCTCTCGGAAAATGAGCGAGTGGCTATTCAGTCGGGGGTTTCGTGGAGTAAGGAGGTCTTCGAAGAATCAAAGGAATATTCAGTCACAGTCCGAAAACGATGTCGCCAATGGGGTGAAGTCGCGAAGACCTTGCCACTACTTTTGCAGCTGCGTAAGGAGGAGAAGGTGCATAGACAGGAGATCGAGAAGGAGATCGAGGATCTGCAGATGCGGAACGAGGTACTAATAGGGAAGGTGCGGGTGAACGAGGAGACCAAGTCGGCGAGAGTGGGGTATGACAACAGATGCACCATTTGTTGATGTATCGATTGTTTATATCTATCTGGGATTTATGACGATGTACCAATAGAATCGGTATGACTTGGTTTGACTTGCATGGCCGAGAACCTGAGTTGGCTGAGAGACAATGTGAATACCACACGATTAGACAGTCTTTTTCAATGTAATATGATCCTCCATTATGCGTACAGAGCGGGTCAAGCCGACGTCAGAGGCACTGGGGCTCTCCGAGGCCTTACTAAATGGAGATCAAGAGTACCCGAAGGGTTCCGCGTCAGAGTGAGACGAAGAGAACGTGATGGAAACATCTGATTGAGACGACTGGCTGTTACACAGTGGCTAAGGCCCAGGTTCATCCAGTCTAGCTGCCTACGGAGACAGTAATTGCGTCCAATATTGACAGCGCCGCTCAAAGTATTTGGCCCTCGGAAATGCTGTGGGATCTGTTTGTCTAGGAAATCCTCCTCTCGCCCCGACCACCCTTTGACAGTCTCCCTCACGAACTCTCTGCCCATCTATTTTTCCGCCCTGCCCCACCCCCACCGTGAGGGCAAACGTCTTACTGTCTGGCTGTTGTTCGGTACTAAGCGATTTCCGCTGCCTTGCGTATACCTTTTTAAGCGCCCTCTGCTGAACCATGAGTGATTCTGCGCCGTCCACGACTTCTCACCCGGATTCCCGCAAGGGGAAACCTGGTCTATCATGCGCTGAATGTAGGAGGTCGGTCACTTACTTCACCCGGATGTCTACGCCGGTTCACTATGAACACCGCAATTAATTCGTCGTAATCCTCAGATCAAAGCTCAGATGTGACAGGTGTGTATGCACGAGCAATGCTTGGATATGACTTACCTCGATGGAAAAGGCTCTTCCCCTGTCAGTCATGCATTAGAAGAGGTTGTGCTGCCATTTGCCCAAATGGTCAGTTTTTATTTCTGTGTCGGGTTCGCCTCCCTTTTCACCTCGCCGTGCAGGAACTCTGGCCGCAACAAAGGGAAATAAGTGCGGCGCACATCTTACTTTTGCGTCCTCAACTGACTCGGTTTTCTTGAAGGGTATTGATGGCTCACGCCCAGAGGCTCACTGAGCAAGTCAAAACCATGTCTGCTCGGATAAAGCAGCTCGAGACTGCTTTAGCCGATGTACAAAATGGACAACTACCTCATGCTGCTCTTGGGGATGGGCATGTTTCCCAAGACTCGTTGCAAGATACGGAAGCAGCTGATGTCAAGTACGAAGGAGACATGGACAGTGTATCTAAGAGCTTGGGGTCTCTGACCATCGACCGGGAAGGGAAAGCCCAATACTATGGTGAAACGGCGGGCGCGGAGGTGCGATCTCGTTTTCTCGACCTGTCTCTGAGCCACTGATACCCTGTTATTCTCAATCATAGTTTTTGCAACATCTCATGCCAGCAGTTTGTCCCGTTGTTGAGTCTCGCTTGACTTATTCTAAACGGGTTTTCTGGTAGGAAGTGGATGTATGCAATATAAGCACGATTCAAGAACCAAAGTATCTGGGCTTACCCTATGAAATCCTGGAACTCGTCTATGCGTTTCCTTTCGGATTCCCAGATCGCGGTCATATGATCGTGGACTTCATCAAATACATCCCATTCCGTGAGCGGGCGATTGGACTGGCTGATCTGTACTACACGCATGCAGCTTGGTTGTGAGTCCTTCTCTTTCACATAATTGTCGTTGGCCTTGTCGAACGAAAGGCCCTAGGTTCGATCCACTCCCGCGTAGAGATTTCGAACATACTGTCTTGGAACCACTCTACTCTTCTGATGATCCCGTTTCCCTGGTAAAGTTCGAGCCTCACCGACTCTCGGTATTCTTCATGGTCCTCAGTATCGGCGCCCTCTTTGACTCTCATCCAAGCGCAAGAATAATCGCTGAGCAGTATCATGCGTTTGCGTGTGCAACCTTCTCACTGGAGTCTATAGTGGGCGGAGCGACATGTGCATCAATTCAGGCGCTGCTCATGATGGCACACTTCCTTTATTTCACGGATCGGTCGGGTAACGAGCGCAAGTGGCTTCTCAACGGGCTGTGTACCAAAGTTATTCACATGGTGGGCTGGTCTCACCTTTATCCCTCGATGAAATCTGAGAGCGTTGCTGTTATCAGTTAGGGTTGCGTAAGGGCATTCCTAAGTTGCAACCGCCACTTCTCCAGAGTCTGAATCCTTTCTAGAACGCGATAGTGCAGGCTGGAATCTTAACGAAGAGGAGGTTCAGCGGCGACGCACCATCTTTTGGGAGTTCTTTACTTGGGAGTGTTGGGCTGTAAGTGCCTTGCAACGTGCTCGAATGCTGCTTCGGACTCTCAAGCACTGCAGTGTGTTTTCTATGGGCGCCCTCCTACGCTGGACCTCGCGCACTCAGACTGTCGATTTCCGCGCGATCTCGACCCATACATGCTGCCGTCTGGCGACTCGGAGCTTAGCTGTAAGCAACTCCTGTTGGCATCCCATAGTTTCTAACTTCGATTTCTTCATCAGTTCACTCATGGAAGTTCCACTACTCCGCAGTTTGCCTTTCGGTATCAGTGCAACGCACTTTTTCCGTGCACCGGGCGAGCTATTCATCTCTGCAAGAACTAGACAGGCGCATCCGATCATTCCCTTTACCTTCTCATCTTCTTTCCCCTGCGCATGAAACAGGGGGCCGAGACTGGGACCCAAACCCTTCCAGCGCCATGCGACAATTCTTTGTCTTGTGTGAGCGCGAGTCTAGTGAGCACCTCTCAGTGAATTTTGCTTTCCTTGGCCGACTCACTACAAACCCCAACCGACAGACCTCATGTACATCCATAGATGCTGGTTCGCAGAAGCGTTACGTGACTCGCCAGACCCACTCCAGCACGAGTATAGCCAATCCGTGGTTACGGTTTATCGCAGTGCAAATATCCTGATCAATGGCTTGAGAAGCCTTATGGGCGCACATCCCAAGGTGACTGGCCACGTCTGGTTCTTTTGGTCTAGTTTCTACACGTCGTCGGTACGCATGTAAAACCTGGCTCAGGAGCCTACGTTCACAAGGGTGCCAGGTTCTACTGGGGGCAATTGTTGTCAAGAGCCCTGGTTGCAAGCTCGCCCGTAGTGCCTTAACACTGCTCGATCAGTCCTTGGAAGTATACGAAGAAGGATCGAGGCCGTGTCGCCCGCCCGCAACTGTGGTATGAACTAGCCCATCCATTTACCCAAAATGGCTTTTGCTTCTCGCTAATACAAAATGATTCACAGCCAATGTTAGAAAAACTTCGCAGTCGCGCCCATCATACATATTCTACATTTTACTCCAACACAAGTGGGGGACCTCAGGCGCCACTTCCGATCGCACTACCTGATGACATCCATGATCTCTCAGCATTTGGTGGCACAAAAGGTGGCGTAATCAACAAGTCACCCGGGAATACTCCCCCGACGAGCAATGCGCCTTCCCCACCCGACTCATCCCTGTCGTCGACGGTGTCGGGGGACATCCCAGCGAATTCGGCACACCTGCAACGATCTTCGCATTCTCCAAATTCTCTGCTGCACCAGCAGTCACCTCTCACTTATTCGAGCAGCGGGTCCTCTCCTCCACACCAGCCCGACGCGCAAGTGATGGTGCAGATCCCGTACGGGTCGGGCGTCCCGCCGCCGGGGTCCGTTCCAGGGCCAGTCCAGCAGTCGCAGTTTGAACTGCCGTATCCTACCGTCACGCAGGACGTAACCCCTACTCAGAGAGCACCGGATTTCAGGCCATCGATATTCGTGCCACATGGACAGTCCCTGCTTCCCTCTCTCGAAGGTGGGTATTCGGTATCTTCGGAGACGGCGCGCCAGCAGAATCCGTTGGTACACATCCCGACCAATGAAGAGATCCTGGACTTCGATTTTGAGGCGCTCGGGTTGCCTTCCGTCCCCCAACAGCAGATAGAGTACAGCCAATACCCGCAATTGCAGCAATTCCAAGACATCTTCATGGATGACGGCACTAGTGCTGGGACTACTCAAATACCTCAGGATGACCTGTGGTGGAAGTTTGTTGATGATTTAGGTATCCAGAGGATATAGCTCAGTCGGTTCGACGTCAACGTCTTTGTGTGTGCCCACTAAGTGTTTGTCCTCAATGCGGATCTCTGTGTTGGTTCAAGTTGTAATTTAGCAGTATAGTTTTATGTATATTCCCCCCCAACATTAACCTACGACATCGGGTACTTGGTGATGTTCGACGTGGTGGTGCTGTAGATGTTACTACTTTGTATTCGTATTCTATGTTGTGTCCATTGAAACTAATCCATCGGTCTCACACTTTGCCGCAGCTGCCGCCTCATCTGCCTGAGTCATGGCCACGAGGAGAGAATCGATGTCGGGGGTGACGACAAATCGTCTGCTGACCTCGCCAAGCACACGTAGGTCTTTACTAGCACGGTCGACATGCACAGCTTGTTGCAAGAACGACGGCTGCATTGCCGCAGTTACCTGCGCAGGCCGGTCAAAGAGATAAATTCCAATGTCACGCGAAAAGAGCGCTTACATCGAGAAGGATGCCGTTCGCGAGTCGCATCTTGACCGCGCCGCTTTGGTATATCTCGAGCTGGCCAATCACACCATCGACGTGCGCTGATGGACTTTCCTTGTCCACGTCCTCGGGCACAGCCGAAGGAGGTTTTGTATCGGCCGAGAACGAGACGTGTTTACCCTCACTTGCGGGGGCGGCGTTATCTCCTCTGCCTGGATCGGATCGCGTCGGTGATTGGGAAACGAAGGTAGGGAAGGGCGCAGGGAACTGGAAGAAGTACAGGCGTTCTTGTTGCAAGCCTTGGTCCTGCGCAAGCAAACGTCAGCGCATTCTGTGAACGCAGCGAGTGTAGTGATTCACTTCTCTGTCTCGTGAAAAGTCGTCAATGATATCTTCCATATCTTCTTCCTCTTCGCTTTCGCTGAGATCCAGGGCGTTGGCAAGGTTGACATCCCCTGCGTCATCCACAGCCGGTAGTGCATCCATTGCCATCGTCGCTTGCTTTGCTTTTGGTGAGATGGCGTCAGCAATTTCCCGTTGAAGATGTCCAAACGACAAGAAGAATGCGGACCTTTCCTTTTGACCTGCGCCTGCACCTGCCTCCCTCATCCTCTGTCGCAGCCTTTACGACTTTCTTCGTCTTTTCGTGTGCTCTCTTCACTTTCAGGCTCTCCGGAGCCATCCAGTCCATCGCATGCACGCTCCTCATATCGACGATCTCCACGCCTTCATCCGGGTCCGAGTACACCTCAGCGTCTTGATCCACCTGCACACGTCGCTCCGCGCGCTCCTTCTTCAGCGCTGGCGCCGTGGTCCCTGTTAGATTAGCGCCGAGTGCCGCCGCTGCTGCTGCGTCTGTGGGTCCTCGAGATGATGCGGTAGACATCGCCGAAACACGTGGACCGCTGTGCCAGGTGGATGAACCGGCTTGTGAAGGTCCCATCGCGAACGGTCCACTTGCCGTCATTTCCTGCGGGGGCGGGCGCGATGGGGCTGCACCACGGCCCCCTCGTGAGGAGTCGCCGCGAGTACGACCGCGCCCTTGACCGCGTCCACTACCACGGTCAGAGGATGGACCGCTGGAGGTGGTGGGGGGTTGTGCCGCGGGTTCCTTCAGAGACCAATTTTTTGTCAATGAACAACGGGGAATTCGGGTTGCGGAGTCAGACGCAACTGACTTGCTTTATATCCCTGGAGCTCTGGGATGAGCGATGCAAGAACCGTGGATGGCGGAGGACGTGCGTACTCCTTCTTCCGACGAACAGGAAGAGTAGGAACGAACTTCATTTTTTGGGTGCCGGCTCTAGTGGTATCTGGGGGTATTTTTGCAAGGCTTGCTATAGCCTTTCCTGTGCCAGGAGGTCCCGACATTGTGTGTGTTTTGTTAGTGGGCAGTTCGCGGTACGGTGAGGGTGAGCAGTGAGGGGCGCTATGACATAATACGGAGAGTGGTGATTATGATCTCTCGTATCAATCTCGTTCGTACCTCGCTCGAACTATGGCTAGCGAACCCCCGCACGTTCTTGTGACCTACAACGAGGTCCACAACATCATCAAACGTGCAGCAGAAAAGATCTCAGAATTCAAACCCGATCTCATCATAGCTATTGGTAGGGACTTTTAACTCCCAAATATGTGGCGTCTCTTATGGTGATTGACGGCAGGTGGAGGGTCAGTACACTCTCTTTCCTACCACTCACACCGGATTTGACTTACCTTGCACAGCGGCTTCTTCCCTGCTCGCGTTTTGGTTTGTCCGCATTTGCGCTCTCACTCTGCCATCTTTGGTGCTAATGATAACTGGTCACCACAGCGAACATTTTTGAGGAACCCCGACACACTAGCCAAGGTTCCCATTCTTGCAGTTGGCCTCTCTCTATACGAAAGTGTGCCTGGCCTCAGTGCTGATCAAATCGGAACTCAAGTCATCAAGACTCAATGGATGTATGTTGCGTGCTCTACCATATAACACGTCCGATCATCCTCAATATCCCACAGCGGACCCGAGGCTAGGCAGACTCTAGCTGGGAAGCGCATTCTGGTTGTGGTACGTGTTTCTCGTCCTATTCGAGCGATCTCTACCTTTATCGTCTCATCACAGGACGAGGTCGATGACACGAGGAAGACCCTGGAGTACGTGCCGCCGATAATACACGCGCGTGCCATATTGATGAGTTCTCATTAGATACGCGATTGCTGAACTTCAAAAGGATGCCGAGGAAGCAGTACGGCTATTGCCCGAACACGAACGCGAGGGTTCGAAGGCACGATTCGCGGCCTTCGTTGTCCACAACAAGCTGAGGCCTAAGCTTGGGTTGCTCCCACCCGATGTCCCGTAGGTACCGTCGGGGAAGTTATTGAACCCTGTTATTAAAACTACATCTTCATAGCTACTACGCGGGTCAGGAAGTGGGGAGCGTATGGTGAGCGAGACACTGATGAACCGAGCAATGGATGGACTGATATGATCTTTTACCCAGGCTGGACTATCCGTGGGAAGCAACGTGAGACGTCGAAGTTCTGTTCTCGCCGTGACGCTCGAGACTGATCCAATCTGGGCCCCACAGAGACATCGAGGAGCACGATCGTCTCGCGCAGGCACAGAAGGAGGTGCAATCCGTATGATGTCGACGGATGCCACAGGAGCTTGTCTGCGTGGAAGAACCACGCGTTGTTCGCTTTGCCGCCCGCGTGGGGAAGAGAAGGGTATGGGATAACATATTGGGGCTGTATTGACAGACTGCTGCCGAAGAGACGATGAGAATGTTTACATAGGAATCAATGAATAGGAATATGCGAAGTTTGCGTCGTTGCAAGCGTGCAAGAGTCAGAGTCGGCGCGTGCGCAAAGTGGTGACGTCGCGTCGCGGCAGCTGAGCAGCTTGAACGCAAACACTGTCCTTGACTCGGACTCGGATCTCGAGCTGTGCCCCGCAGCGTTCTCGGACGCGTAATAGATCGTAAGTGAAGTGACATCCGAACTGCGCATCTGTAGTTGATTCAATTTAAAGGCCAGTTTCGGGCGGGCACAGTGCCGCTGACGTAGCCCTCGGTGGCCAGTACATCTGTCGACTCCAGTCGAGGAGACCACGTACCTGGCACCCCATCGATTCGATCCGGTCGTCCTCTCCCAACCCTATCTACACACCCACCGCATTCTCCCAAGCGGCCCCAAATAAACACCGTCCTCCCGCGCTAGCCTCTTCTCTCCTCCCCCCTTGTCTCCTCAAACTCTTCAGCTCGGGGTTTTAAAAGGATGTCTGATGAAGACGAATACGAGGCGTTATCCCCAAATGCCGGACTGGGTGTGCGTCGACGCCCCATCGCCCGCCCGCTCGCGAGCTGTGCTTTTTCTCTGATAATTTCTCGATTGTCTTTTATAGGTCAACATGCTCGCAGGCGCTCTCGTACGTATCACCCCCGAGTTATCAGCGTGGGCTGGACGGTTCGAGAACTGGACGTTTTTCTTCTAGGCCGGCATTACGGAGCACTCCGTAATGTTCCCCGTTGACAGCATTAAGGTGGGGCTTCTTTTTTTGACACCCGTCCGCGGGGTCCCGCGAGAACGCTCATCCCCATTCGTCCCGGGATTATCGTATACTGTAGACACGCATGCAAGTATTTGCCACATCGCCAGGGGCGATGTACACGGGGATGGGCAACGCCTTCACCCGAATATCTTCGACCGAGGGCGTGCGCGTGCTATGGCGCGGTGTGACTTCGGTGATCATGGGGGCGGGCCCCGCACACGCCGTTCACTTTGGAACGTATGAGGCCATCAAGGAGTTGATGGGTGGAAACAGAGAGGGAAGTGCGAATCAGTGGTTATCGGCGCGTGGGTCCCTCTTCGCGGTTGTCCCTCAGGTGGGAGCTGACCCGGTGGCCGTCACTAGCCCTCGCGGGTGCTTCGGCGACAATAGCCAGCGACGCGCTCATGAACCCCTTTGACGGTGCGTTTTGATTCCTTTCTCCCATGTGTGCCGCACGAAGCACCAAACGCACCCGTGTCTGAAACTCCCCGCAGTCATAAAACAACGAATGCAGATACACCAATCTGAATTTCGCTCCATGTTTACCTGCGCAAGCACCGTTTTTCGAAAAGAAGGGATAGCCGCTTTCTACGTCTCATACCCGACGACGCTCACCATGACGGTACCCTTTACCGCCGCCCAATTCACCGTGTACGAACACGTGAAAAAGTTTATGAATCCCCGGGGCGAGTACTCCCCTTTAGCGCACATCGTGGCCGGAGGCGTCGCCGGCGGTGTAGCTGCGGGTCTCACGACCCCCCTCGACGTTGCAAAAACGCTCTTACAGACAAGA
Source organism: Russula compacta (assembly GCA_022376555.1). NCBI lineage: Eukaryota > Fungi > Basidiomycota > Agaricomycetes > Russulales > Russulaceae > Russula > Russula compacta. The sequence continues at coordinate 21,374 of WTXH01000030.1, forward strand.
GGTACTTCGACCGTTCCAGAGATCCGGTATTGTCGGGGCATGCTGGGCGCGCTCGGGATCATTTGGCGACGAGACGGGCTACGCGGGTTTTTGAGAGGCCTCACGCCACGCGTGGTCACGCACATGCCCAGCAACGCGTTGTGCTGGCTGTCGTATGAATTCTTCAGTGCGTATTGACGGCTTTATTGTTTTGTGGCTGCTGACCCATCTTTGTTCGGGCTCATGAAGAAGCGACGATGCGCGAACGGCCATGACATTTGATGTGGAGATGATTTCTTCTTTTCGATCTCGTTCTGTTCGCTGATAGATACACACCTGTGGGATGCTATTGCACCAATTTTTTTCTCGTATCTTACTTGCTATCGACTTGCAACATAGACGCGCTTATAATGGAGTAGGCTCGGTCGCTGACGTCATGGCCAATTACATATGATCTGATCTACTCGCTGTAAACCGTTCTCCACACAGAGTTGAGTGATGCCAGTTCCAAGAGCCGTCAAGGATCAGATTCGACAAATCATCCCGCCTCTCAACGGGAAACTCCACAAAGGGCAATCAGGCATGTCGGCTTGATCTCGCCTTGCATCCATCCCTCTCACGCGACACAGGCCGTGTCGGAGTACTCGGAGGGGCACTGGAGTGCGTTTTCCCCTAGTAGATAGCGCCAAATCGATATTCTGATGTAAATGCAGCTACACGGGAGCGCCTTTCTTTGCCGCGATCTCTGCACAACGAGTGGTACGCACGGCTTCACGGCGGGGTTGTGCTTTTCCATCATGCATCTAACTTTTAACCACGCGTTCAGGGTGTGGATCTCTCTCATGTAATTTGCTCCCCAACTGCTGCAAATGCCATCAAATCCTACTCCCCTGACCTTATCGTGCACCCGATACTCCGGGAAGAGACGTACGTCGCTGGTCGCTTGCTCTGATGTCTTACACACCGATGCACGAATCAGGCCTCCAAGGTCGCTGCGCCCTGAGCTCGCCGCTTTGCTCTCTCGCTTGCATGTCCTTGTCATCGGACCGGGGCTTGGCAGGGAGGAATATATGCAGACCTTTGCGCGTCTTGCTCTCGACATTGCCAAGGAGCAGGGCAAGTTCCTTGTAGTTGACGCCGATGGCCTTTACATGGTCGGGCGCCAGTTGGATCTCATTAGGGGATATAGACGCGCCGTCCTCACACCCAATGTCGTAGAGTTCAAAAGGCTAAGTGAGCAAGCCGTGCGTGTATCATCGCATTTATATATATACAAGCTGATCCACCGCTCATCGCCAGGGTATTGATCCCGACACGCCGCCAGAGGAACGTGCATCGTCGGTGTCAAAGGCATTAGGTGGCGTAGCCGTCCTTCAAAAGGGCGAGTCGGATATCATCGCGGTCAACACAGAAGGCGCGGAGTCTCGCGAAGCCCATGAGGCGTCAAAAATTTCGCCGCAGGAAGCCGAGCAAAATGAAGTTGTAGTGGTGCAGACGCCGGGGGGGATGAAGCGTTGCGGAGGACAGGGCGACATCCTCAGCGGGAGCGTCGGCGCCTTTTTGGCGTGGGCCAAGTGTTACGAGAGCGGCGCCTTTGGTGACGGATCGATACCCGTGTCTCGCATGCCGGTCTTGGCGGCGGTGGGCGCGAGCATGGTGACGCGGACGACGTCGCGACGAACGTTTGAAAAGGAGGGAAGGGCGGTTGTGACGCAGGACATGCTGAAGGAGATTGGTGGTGCATTTGCCGAGGTATTCGGGGCCGCACAAGGCGCTGGCAAGCTGTAGAAGCCGCATAGAGTAACTGCTTCTTCTGCTGTCATGTCATGATGTCAGAAGCAGGAGGGCGAGACATTTGGAACGATCACGTGTTGCGGGACGATATAAATCAGTTGTATCTTCGCTGCCTTCTGCAAAACAAGTCTCTCATTCATCTCTCATGTCAGTCAAGGAGGTCCCCACAAAACCCTTCGACGGTCAGAAACCGGGAACGTCCGGCCTGCGAAAGAGGTGATCTATCATCTCTGCAAAATCACCGGATCTCATTCACTCTCCTTCCGTCCAGGGTCAAGGTCTTCCAGCAGGAAGTGCGCATACAGCGCTGCATCCCCTATGAAATCTTTCTGATATCACCGTAATAGCACTACACCGAAAATTTTGTTCAAGCAATTTTCGATGCCATCCCCCTCTCGGGTTCCACCCTGGTTATCGGCGGCGATGGACGCTACTACTCGCCCGAGGTTGTGCAGATAATTCTGAAGATCGCGTCGGCAAACGGCGTATCTAAGCTCATCATCGGCAAGGATGGGATTCTGTCCACGCCCGCCGCATCCGGCGTCATCCGCAAATACGAGGCAAACGGCGGTATCCTACTCACCGCCTCCCATAACCCTGGCGGACCCAACGCAGATTTTGGGATCAAGTACAATGTGGAAAATGGTGGCCCTGCTCCCGAGAACATCACAGAGAAAATATTTGCCAAGACCAAGTCGATCTCGTCCTACAAGGTCTTGGAGGCACCTGCGGTGGACCTTTCCAAGCTTGGCGACACGACATACGGCCCACTCAAGGTTTCCATCATCGACTCCGTCAAGGATTACCTCGAGCTGCTTCAAACAATCTTTGACTTTGGACTCATCAAGTCATTCCTTGCGTCTCACAAGGCAGACTTCAAGGTGCTGTTCGATGGCCTGCATGGTGTTACAGGGCCGTATGCCAAAGCGATTCTTCTCGATACGCTCGGCCTCCCAGCCTCTGCCGTCCAAAATTGTGAACCGTCCCCTGACTTTGGTGGGGGACACCCCGATCCCAATCTCACATACGCACACACACTTGTCGAGGCTGTCGAGAAGGACAGGATTCCATTCGGTGCTGCGAGCGACGGTGACGGTGACCGGAATATGATATACGGTGCAGGTGCATTTGTGACGCCTTCGGACTCTGTCGCAATCATCGCAGATTGGGCGGAGGTTATTCCCTACTTCAAGAAGGGAGGTGTCAAAGGCCTCGCCCGTAGTATGCCCACCAGCGCGGCCATCGATCTCGTCGCGAAGGCCAAAGGCCTCGAATACTTCGAGGTACCGACAGGTACGATGGTTTGATCCTTCCGAATCATTGCGATGTCCAGAACTGAGAGAAGCATTCCAGGCTGGAAGTTTTTCGGCAATCTGATGGACGCGGGTCGCCTATCTATCTGCGGTGAAGAATCGTTTGGCACGGGTTCTGACCACATCCGTGAGAAAGACGGCCTTTGGGCGGTCGTTGGTGCGTTTCTCAATACACCGTGATCCGTTCTTCGATCAAACATACGAATAGCTTGGCTCAACATTATTGCTGCCGCCAATGAACAAGACAAGTCCGGAAAGCTATGGGGCATTCGCGAAATTCTCAACAGGCACTACGCAAAGTACGGCCGCTCGTTCTTCTCGCGATATGATTACGAGGAAGTACCGTCGGAGGGAGCGCAGAAGCTTGTCGACCACGTCAACGGGTTCATCGACTCATCGTCATTCTCTGGGAAGTCGTATACATCATCAGCAACGGGCACGTCCTTCAAAGTTGCAAATGCTTACAACTTTAATTACACGGACCCGATCGATAAAAGCGTCAGCAAGAACCAGGGTCAGGTCGTGACATTCTCGGACGGTAGTCGTGTTGTCTGGCGTCTCAGTGGGACCGGAAGTCAAGGTGCGACAGTGCGTTTGTATGTGGAACGCTATGTCGCGCCGGAAGCTGGCGAGAAAGAGCTTTCTCGGGAAACGGGTGAGGGCTTGCAGGCGCTCATCGATGTCGCACTGGACATTAGTAACTTGAAGCAATTCCTTGGTCGTGAGCAACCGACCGTTATCACGGTAAGCATCATTCCCTTCTAGTATGCGACGAGAGTTGAGCCGACGCTTGCCTTAGTAATCGGGGGTGAACAGCGAGACAGGTCCTTGGAAAAGAGAAGAGGAAATCAGACAGACAGAAGGGGTGAAACATGATGGTCAGTTTGCAAATTGAATATGTCTGCCTGTAATTATAGAAGAGAATGTACGAAACGCAACGGTCAGAATGTCCGGTACGATACTCGTCTACGATTAAAATGGGGTTGAGTTATTCTATGCACGGGTGTGCAACAGTTTGAATAATCCGTATGGGTTCGCCAAATGGATGTTGTATGTTCAGGTTGATGAAAATGGGGTAATACAGGCGGATGAGAGACACCCACGACTGCTTGCACAGTAAAAGTATTTTCGCCCTAGAGGATATTTATGGCACCTGTAGTCCCCTGTGCAGACTCCACCATCACAGAAAACGGGCTTGATAGCCTAGGAGAGGGATCCGAGAAGATTCAAGTTTGCTCGCTCGAGAAAAGAAGCTGGCCATTGTCTGGAAAAAATATTCAGGGGATGAACATGGCAGAAACAATGATCCTGACAGCTTCTAGAGACATGTAACATGGTAGTTGGGGAGGAGATTTCTCAGCCTACCCTGTGCCTGCGCGAGTGACCGCGTGACCTTCTCGGTCTCAGGCTTGTAGTTTGAAGTGGGCTACTTCTTCGCCTTTGTATCCAACTGTAACAAACACTAAACGCAATCCTCACCTCCACCCTCTGGCCTTTCTGGACCGATAACATCTTTGCAAATATGCTGCGCTATACAAATATGGAGTTGAAAAATAAACACCCTAAATTGTCAATGATGTACCGGCCAAGGCAGTATCAGTATCAGGATCACACTCGAAACGCCAACATCATATCTGGCCTGATACCTTGATTACCGAGCCGGTTCACCCCTAGAGGTCTTTCTATCCTCAGAGTTTTTGAACGCGCCTGGCCGAACTGACGGTCGTCACATGGACTGCTGGGGACACGTGTACACTGTGGATAACCTCTTCGAGTCTCTGGGTTCCTCATTTTTTTTTCACAACAGCCCAGCTAGCCCCCTGCCTTTGTTGGACTCCTGAGTTCCTCTGACATTCAGAATGGTGCCCGATAACACCTCAGTACTGCTATGTTGGGGCATTAGTGGAGAGACAGATGGACGGTGCAAGCAAAATCAGAGATGTACGTGCATATCTTTTCAAGCAACCTGACCAAAACCGCATTGCATCTTCCGTGGTTCATGAGCTTGGTGAAGGAACCTAGTGTGTATGTGTGCTTTTGCCCTCACTTTAGTTCTGCTCTCGTCGACAAGGTGTCCAGTCTCCCGCGGCGATGCTTTCCCGAATCCTACTCCTCCGCATTTCTCCTTTCTCTTGTGTCTCTAATTGATGCTTTCCATAATAATGAGGAAATACGACGTGCTAGGAACACCCAACGCACGCGGAAAGCAGTCCCATCTGTAGACTGCTACTGGGGCGGGGATTTGATAAACCAGGGGTGAGTTCCCAAACCTACTAATGCCCAAGTCGACTATTTTTCGCACGCTACTACCGCTAGTGAGGGGATGGGCCTTGGCATACATGCTGCCGGGCGGCACCGCCGTTCTGGCAGTGAAAGCCAAGACTGACCTTCCTCAGAAAAAGGCGTGTGATTCGTGCGTGATGCCTGCGAAATTTGCAGAGGCCCCGCGTGATTAAGGCTGTCACCTTCTTGCATCCGCATCACCTATATGAAGAGCTATAATGGTGGTCTTCTCATTTCCGACTTTGTTGCCATGCCTCAAGGATGTTCTCTATCGGCAACCATAGTGGTCGGTTGGCTCCGACAGGCCCGCATGGAGGGGAGGTTTACGTTGCCGAGGGTGTCAATAGCCAACCCACGTTAGTTCTCTTCCGCAGTTGTCTCCGCAATGCAGTATCTCAAATTCTTAGGCCCAGGGACAGTGCACTCCGGACAAAATTTCAGGGTGTCTTCGTGAACCCACCTCTCCGCCTGGTGTTGCGACTCTCACGGCGATGTGCTCAGCACAATTTGTAGAAGCTCTGATAGCACCAAGTCAGGTTGTGCATTCCATGACCCCAAGCCTAGCTAGCTCTTTCGGTCGTGGGTCCAGCATGGTCGGAGGTGGCGTTTTTCGCTCCCCACGGGACACCATGTGCATCAAAATATGGGCACTTTGAACGCTATTCGATCCCCCTCCCCAGGATATGCAGTCCGGCAACTCTCACGCGTCTTCCTGACCGCGACTCGCAGCATTTTCTTGTCTTCCTCTGGCTGCGACTTCGCTTCTCATCTTCGTGGCCATCAACTTGATATTGACACCACGCTCGGTGATAAGTGAGCAGGCGCCGACTATGGGCGTCCCGGTTGCCCAGGAACGTGCTCCGAATGCGTGGCCAAGGGGTCAAACTTTGACTGCATTTTTTTTAGTGCTCTCTCCTGTCACGGTCTCCATGTTAAAATGAGAGATGAATGAGAGACTAGATCATGATACCATGTGGATAATCAACGACATTTCGGTTTGCAACAAAGGAACAGTCATTTCCCTCTTTCCTGGATGCGCTGACCTCTGTTTGGCATTTTGCCTCAGTTCTTTTCATGAAACATCTTATGACAGGCAGCTCCCGAGTGCTCTCGTAATACTTAGGTCGTTCGTGTCATTGCCAGAGCTATAGTTCATGTTGTCACAGAACTGCATAACGCTACTTTGTTTCAAGATGGCGTATGAGTCAACAACCGCTGATTATGGCATATGCATCTCTTGTAACCCCCTCCAACTGATTCAGCGGGCGGGACAGTCACGATATTGAGGATTTGGGTCACGTGGTGCCTTAGTTATACGCGCTGATGGTGTGCAACTTTGGACGCGTCTTCCCAAGCACGTTTGTCAATGCCTTCGTCAAACCCAGATTGGTGTCACGGCTTCCCTGTGAGGCGCATAGTCATTCGCTTTCTCATTCGAGTCGTTCAAGGTTTGTGCTACGCGTTTCAGTGGTGCATGCCACCTCAATGAAGTCCTGGCATGAAATCACCCTGGTACTGCTCGCGCGAATGGTATTCCCCTTACTGCCTCTGTGTCAGAGGCGATGTTCATTTCCTGCGTCTGGCCGGTCCGAAGAACGCACTCTGGAGTTCTTGGTGCTAAAAGAGTGCTGTTGTAGGTTAGTGCGGCTCCGCGTTATCACGATGGTGTTATTTACCTGGGTACGTAACGGGAAGGCCGAAGTTTTCTTGGGTCGCAGAAACGGCATGAGCTACCCCAAGAACTTGCCGCATCCACAAATCGGAAAGGGGTCGTGGAGTTCTTTGAAGCTTCTTGGCCATCACCGGGGTGACCACGCTGTGCACCAGCCTGGGCCTGGCCTTAGTCATTCCTAGTCGGCATGTGAACTGAGACCGTGTTTTACAGTAGGTAGCCACCAAGTTCTGCCGAGGTTTTCGGGTGACAAGACATCGCGATTGCTATCATAATGTGGCATCCACTTCCTGGGCACGAGGAATGGGGGCTCTTCGGTGCTTCTTCAGCTGTCCCTTGCCATATACGTGTCTTGCCCACGCCAGAACGACGCCAGAACGCGTCCGATCCAATCGTATTTTTACCAAACTCGTCCGCCGACATCTACGATCCGTGCCAGGCGGATTGACGCACGCCTTGCGATCATCGTCAGAAGCGGAAGCCTTTCCGAGTCTTTGCGCTCGGGTGGAAATGAACTGTCAACCTGTCAACCTATCCACGGCGCGTTCCCAGAAACCTGATGCCTCGGGGTCTCAAAGTAAGACTCACTAACACGATAACCCCGGAACAGCAGGCGGACGTCGCCCGATGCACCTCTCAGCAAATTTTCGGATATGTACGTATGGAGTCGGAAGAGGGCTGTAGTAGTCCCCTGATAGGAAATGTGCGGCGTGGAGCGCATAACTGGAGTCGTGCGTCTTCAAATACGAACTGGGCCGACTCTATATCATATTAAAACCGTGTCGGGCTGCACAGCGTCTTGGTTAGCACCCCGTCTGGAATGCTTCACGCCCATCCTCTGGGGCTGGCAGAGAGTCCTACTTCCCTTGGTGGCGTAAAACGAACGGTAAAGGTGAGCGAGGTACGTCTGCGTTGAACCCGTGAAAGCGATATCAAACTCTCTGGACAGGCTTGCGCGAGTTGCAGGTGAACAAGTCGAAAGCTGAGGGCGCGCAGTGTCACTGACTACGATCTGCACCACTGTAGGCACGATAAAACTAGATGCGATGAGACGAGGTAAAACCCCATCTGCTTCAATACATCATCTCATACTTACCAGCGCTGTCCAGGCCCTGCGGGCACTGCCACAGAAAGGGCCTGACCGCGGAACAATGTGTCTTTGGATGTGAGGCGTGTCGACAGGCACGAGCGTGCTGCGAGGGAGGCGTACCTTGCACGCGCTGCATGTCTATGCATCTTAACTGCGTCGATGGCGCCACGATGCCACTCACTGCCCTCCACTGGCAGGGCAAGTCCGGCGGACGAGCTCAATTGGCCTGCAAAAACTGTCGCCGAGACAACAAGAAGGTGAGAGGTCCATAGACCACAGGCAGTGGGAGATGATCGACGAACAACACCGTCACTGACGGACGGAATTCATTCGCAGTGTGAGGACCAGCGCCCATGTAGGCGCTGTGTGATGCGCAGCGACGAATGCGTTCACGTCGTTCGGCGGCCTAAACTCGTCAAGGTTCGCTGTCAGTCCTGCAGAGGCGCTAATAGGCGGTGTGAGGAGGCTCGACCTTGTTACCACTGCTCCACTCGCGGCGAAGTATGCATCGACCCGCCCAGGAAGGGCAGAGGCCAGGGCATGCGGGTGAAAGTGGTGAGTTATGTTACGTGGCCACCTTTCATTGTTGTTGTTGTCTGATGTGTGAGGCAAAGGCATGTGTGAAGTGCAGGTGAATTTGCGAGCGCCAACATGGATTTGTGTTTGTGTTTAGCTGACCCTGTGCCCCGTACTATAGGGAACACAAGGTCCGATGCGACGGCCAGCGGTGATCGAATTCGTTCATACTGTTATCATCATATTCTTATACTCAATGAAGCCCCTGCGCGTCGTGTAACCGCAAGGGCTTCATATGTCAGGACAGATCAGGACCTTTGAAGCATCACCTATGGCCCATTCCAGGTGCTGTAACACGTTCCCAATCAAGCCTGAATGCCATTTCAACCCCCTCCACGCCGGAGCCAGGGTTCGGTCTGCGGAAAGGTCAGATCTACACCACGGGTTCAGGACGTTCGGGGTTCACTCACTTCACGTTCAACTTAGCCAACGACACGCAAATCAAAGACACGCAGCTTTATTAGTCCCCTCGAACTTTGGACATTTGCGGCTGTTGCAACCATCCCCTCCGGGGTTACCTTTCTCGCATCGTCAAGGTGCACCCGAAAATGTGTGCCTTTGCACCGCTGCTGGGTTTATGGAGTCTGGACATGTAGAATATCCTGTCGCAAGCGAAGATATGCATGGAATGTGAACACACGCTACTCCGTACAGAAAAATCTTTGGCTCAGTGTTTGTCAAAGTATTGTATTGTGCGTCTCTGAAACGACTGTAGCGTCGAGGTTTGAACGTCGAAGTATATTTTGACAATGGAACGTGTGATATTAGCAGCCACGTGCTCTGGGGCGGATAGACTATTACACGCTCGTCGAGCATTTCTATTGTCCACCCATTTATACCCCAACTCCCCATTGCCTATTCCCACTCAATTTACTGACAAGTCACTCGTTATCCTTTTTGTAAACAACATCTCTATGGACGATACGCCTTCGCCGGCCGAAAGGTCGCGTGCCATTCACGCCATTCTCTTGATTCCCGCTTATCCTTTGCTATATTGACTACAGAAGGAAAACTAGTACTACACTCAAGGGCAAAAACAGGGTTCGATGGTTTTTCGGCGTTCGAGGTTTGAGACCCTGACAGATGCCTTAGAAACGGACTGTGCCATCAAACAATGCAGGGTACGTATCTGTCCATGCACCTGAAGCGTGGATTGCGCTTATCTCATACGTTAGACCAACAACCGACTCTGAAGTAGAGGAGACCAAGGGGGACATCTCCGGAACAATGGCACCTCCACCAGTGCCACCAGCTAAGAAAGTAAGGGTTTCGCTTATTTGTGTGAATGCTTATTTGTTTCCGCGTTCCTCGTGCTGACGATTGGGATTTGCGATTGTTGTGAAGATTCAACAAAGCTCGTAAGTCATTTCTCTGCTCCCATGTTACCATGTCACTCGAATTTGGCTAGAGCAATGACTCCTTCCAAGGAGCAGGGGAACAATGCATCTGGTCGTGCTTCCGTCAAAGTTGATGGCTCTCCCTTACTCTCGAAGTCATCGTCAAGGACGGGCTCTGTGACACCTTCTCTTATAGGTACTGAAGGGCAGGATGATGGCCGTGATGATGTTTCCGTCACGGCATCATCAAAGGGCCATCGCAAGACTGAGGAGGAGAGGCTCCAATTCTTTCATTGCCAACCCGACTGTCGTGAAGTGGAGCCCCATCGCGCTTTCTGCATCGGATGTGACCAATGGGTTCCTCTGAATCCCGTTCGGGCTTACGTGATGCGTCCATGGCTCATCCACCGCCGCGAATGCCGCAGAAATTCTGCTACAACCAAGCCGTATGCTCTGACTCCTTGTCCTCTGCACTCTGTCTGATGTACCTTTGCGAAGGGTGATTACGAAAGCTCCACATAAAGAAGAGGCAGCTGCTGATGGTAGCGAGGGCGATGACGAGGTCGCATCTGCCGTGCAATCTACATCGGAGAATTTGGGACGGTTCAGAGGAGAGGCGGAGCGTCAGGCTTACCTCGAGGGGGACCCGCGTTCCGAAGAAGTTCGGCCCTACGAAGTGCTGTGCAAGACTTGCAAGGAATGGGTGCGACTCGGAAACAAGACGCGCTATTCGCTTGGCCACTGGAAGGAACATCAAAAACGATGCTCTGGTTCAATGTGAGGCTTTCTACGTAAATGTATTCTTTCGTATATTGATGATATATATACAGCCCTAGCAGCCGCGTCGCCACAGCAGAACGGAAACTCAGGCTCGTTAATGACGCGGCTGCAAAGACTTTTTCAGCGAGGAGCGTGCAGTGCGGGCACTGTGATATGACTATCGTACTAGATGGTGATGGGGATTACAACCTGACTAGATGGGAAGAACATAAGGTGAATTGTCTAAGGTCAGTGTGCTTTGCGGCCTTGCCTTTACCCGTCATAAGCTTCGTGTCTTAGTTTGGCTCGTGACAGTTCTCCCCAGCATGAGCAAGTTGCTACGTGCACTGATGGTACCCCTATAAGGGCCTCCGATGTTAGCCCCAGTCGCTCTGAAAAGTCAGAGAACTGTCGTCCATTGTCCGCGGCATCTACGGAGGCTACTGCTGTTGATGCTACTGCTCCGTTGGGAGGGTCCCAGAAGCGAGCACGGGAGCCTGATGAAGATGACTCGGAAACGAGGCCCCGGACTCGTGTTAGAAAGCACCCGACAGACCCCTCTGGGGCGCTCGACTGGCTCCTGCTGCCATTCCGGAGTTTTGTGAGTGGGTTCAAGAAGGGCATGGGGCAATCGTCCTCTGCTAGCGCTAGCACCGCGCCGCCGCCGCCAGCGTCTGAATCTATGCCCACGTGATCTCTGTATGTTTTCCATTGTTTTTGTTTTTTTAGTTCCGTCAAAGCTGGGGTGAATCTTGGTTTCCTTTTTTGTCTATTGTTCTCGTACCTCGTACCCGCCTCCCCTTGTACCTTGTCAAATGCCGGCACATTCTCTCTGTAAAGTTTGGATATATCTTGAATGTCAAGCTCGCACATCTATCTTTTTGCTCCGTTGTTCCGTTGAAAATTTGGAATGCAGCGATGATTCAGATTGTCAGACACGGGAAGTGCCGAATGGTGCTATCCTTCACTGTTCTCCCCCCCAAGTTCTTTCCCCCCACTGCAGCGACCTTCCTTTCCTTTCCTCATCGCGTCCTTGACCCTCCGTCCATGGTATCGACAAAACAGTCGCGAACTGAGCCGTATCCTGCTTCGAGGTAGGGACTTCACGTCCCACCATTCCTCTATTGCTTCATTCATTCGCCATTCTAGGCTTGCGGCAGTGAGCCATGCGCGGTCTTCTCGTCTGGTATGTCGTAAAATTCAAACTCGTTACCTTTTCGGACCTTCCATTTACTCGCTCTAATCATCCAGGACCTACGACCATTAAAAGGCACCACTGAACGTGCCACACGGCATGGCACGGGATATACCACCCCGACAGATCCAATATTGCACGACTCGTCGGGGTAGGGACTTTTCCGTTTCCGACATCTTATCGTGTGTGCTGACTCTCCGAGTAGTTTCATCGATGGGCGACCAAAAACCGCTGCAGAGAAGCAGCGTGAAAAACGTCTCCGAGATGACCCCCTTGCGGACCTCCTCGGTCCGCTCTTCGTGGGCTGCAAACGGTGCGGTACTCGAATCAAGCTGTCGCCCAAAAGCTCCTATGACCCATTTCACTGGGTTAAACATCGCGAACGTTGCCTACGACGACCCCTTGAAGCGGTGAAAGAAATTCTCAGGGAAAGAGAAGATCAGGCAAAGTCGCTTGGCGCCAAGTCACCACAGCAAGATAGCGGTGCTGTGATTGTCGATCCACAATCGGCGCTTGGTGTGCTGTCATCCTCGCCATCGCCCTCGCCATCACCATCCTTGCCGTCGTTACAAAGACGCAGTGACACGGACTCAACAACCCCCCCTCTAACTGCGGACGAGGATGATGCCGACAAGCTTTCCCATTCCTCCCATCCTGATCAGCGCGAGCCCCCTCCCGTTCAAGAGGAAGGCGTATCGAGTGAGTCTGACAAGTCTCCTTGCAAGGCGGGTGAAGCAACGCCGCCGCTGTGTTCGCTCTCGGTGTTCCGCGCGCCAGACATGCTTGCTTTCGAGGATTATCTACATCGCTCCCGTCGTCTGCCAACCCGCCTCGGATTTCCGGATCTTCTTCCTTCGCCCGACAAGTGGCACGATTGGTCCTGGGGTCGGCTTCGTGCACCTGTCTATGTCGTTCCGAAACGCCCAGAAACTGAGGCGGCGGCGGGTGCTGGTGCTGGCCCGCCACTTCCTTCACACGAGGATGCCAGAGATGGTATCCTCCAACAAGAGGTTCTTTTTGGTACTTCTTGATCCGCCCCGCCACCATCTCGTACACGCACGCCACACCAAAGCTCAACGGAAGTACTTCTTATTGTCTTGTATTCTCATGCTATATTGAACATCTGCTAATCGCTCTCATTGCTATCTCGCTAAACTTCTCAACCGCCTAATTTGCATGTCATCCGCATGGCCGCTCTACCACGTAGATTGGCGACGCAAACTCTATTCATCCTGCATTCCCACCCGTCGTACTGTAAAATATGTCCTGTCCTCACCATACAAGGAAAACCCGCAAAGATCGCATCTGTCTAGCTTCCCCTCAGGGAGATGTACATACAAATCAAATGTCCTAATTCCGCGTCACGCATCTAGTTCAGCTTGCGCCTGGTTGTTTGCCCTCTACAGCTCCCTTCGGAACACCGCTGAACATCTCACGAATCCAGGGATCGTTGTGCGCCCGCGTGCCTCTACTCGTGGGTAATTAACAGATTGCTGTGCACAAGCCGATCTCATGGGAACTCACATGACTGCATGCACAACGTCAGTCATGACGGCGCTCGTCGGGATTTCGAGCTTGTCCACGCCGGGTAACCCATCTGCGCGCGTGGGTCCTACGTTGAGGTATAGGACTGGTTTGTGCAATTCAAGCGCGCGCTTCAGAAGACTATGACTCACATCAAAAGGCTTTCCAGAATAGCCATAATGCGAGGGATACGTACCGGAAGGCTGAATAAGTTGCAAGCGTGGTGCCAAGAACGAAGAGCTGATCAGCACCCTCGACGATAGCATAACTTCCGTACAAATTGTTAATTTGGAGGGCAAAATGAAAGATTCCTGCCGCGCTGGCGTTACCTGCGGTCCTTCACTTCCTGGCTGATGGACTCGCCAAAGAAGACAAAATCAGGCTTTACCTGGAATATTCCCCGAGATGTCATCATCATACGTTTTCTTTGCCCCCTATTTTTTTGAGGGGACATATTGTGAGAAACGTACGATGCTGTTCCGTCTGCCCTCTGCATCACAGCTGGGGCAGTGGGGTACCACAAAGTCGCCGTATGAAACCAAGCTCTCGTCGAGCACGACCTAGAGAAGGGAGGGAGGGGGGGAATAATAGTCAACCGTATCTGCGGAGGAAGGGGGGGAGTCAACACACATCGCCGTCTGGATTTGTCTTGGGCTGTGCACCTGTGCGCTCGAGCTCCGCGAGGAACGCGCGCCAACGCGGGTTCGCTTCTCCAAGCCACTCTTGGAACACCGCGCGGGGATAGACGTGCCCATGTTGACAATGAACTTTCTGCGGGCGGCGACGATCAGCCGTATTCACCCCCCCCCCCCCCACTACTCCACCCCACTTCCCTTCGATCAAGGAGAACAAGAACGGGATAAACTCACAAAAATGCTCCCGTGGAGCTCGAGGATGTGTCGATCTAGTTCGGATTCAGACAAGACGCGACGGAGCGCTGCATGGTGCAGGCCATCGACGTTCTGGGTTATGAGGGGGCCTATTGCGCCAGCGTGCTGCAGTGCGGCGAGCGCGTAGTGTGTTGGATTTGGAAGGGTGCGACGAACGGGCAGGAATCCGATGTATGCGCGGAGCCTAAGCAAGTACCACGATAGATGTAGATACCGTCCTCTGCAATACACACCGTACGAAATACATACCAGTATCGTTGCCTGGAGGCTTACATGTGACATAACTGGCTCGGTGAAACGGGAGGAGAGAAGAGAAGACGTACCGAAACGAGTGTCCTCGCGCGCTATCTTCGATGAGCTCCTGGTACTAAATACAAAACGGTCAACAGGGCACTGTTTGTGGGGCAGTAAAATGACTGCTCACGAAAATCGGCCTTGAAAACCAAATCAGCTTAATCGCAACGACGGAATTTAGCGTGAAGGGAGTAGGGGGGGGGGGGGGGGGTTACGGTGAAGTGAAGCCGGATGGGTACGCACTTGTAGTCCGGGTTCGTGTACCTTCCGTCTTTACCACGGTACGCCTTGACACCAGAATCAACGCTGACACCGGCGCCAGTCAACACTGCGGCACGCCCCGAGGACAGAAAGGAGGCGATGCGCTGAACTGCCTCTGAATGTGATACGCTGGGGGTGCTACGCAGGGCGGCGGCGGAGAGTATGGCGAGGGGGATGTTGGGGACTGAAAGGCGCATCATATACAGCAAAAAATGGAACGGAGGAAGCGTCGCGTGCGCGCCTAGATCGCCTTGGGGCTTGTGGTTACAAATTACACTTTACACGAACAACAACGCCGACCGCTGACAGTCCTCGACCCCCGGACCCCTGATCTGACCTGGACCTGACCTGACTTGACCTGATGACCTGAACCTGACCTGACAACCCGCTGTGCCAACAGGTGACGTCGCCCAGCGCTCGGGCCGTGAAGCCGGTGAGGCCCCGCCGTCGAGTCCGCCGCCGCCGCTTTTGACCACTGCACTTGGGCTGGGCGGGCGAAGACCGACGGAACAAACTATGAATCCACCACCCACAACAGCCGTGCTCCATACACCAGGCTTTGCGCAATCTAACGTTGCCTGGTCGCCTTTCCATACCACTCGCATCGCCGTCGCCTCGTCCGCAAATTTTGGTATCGTCGGAAATGGCCGTTTGCACATCGCTTCGGCCTTGTCGAGTCCCTCCGGAGTGGCAGGTATCAAGTTGGACAAGTTGTTGAGTCCACTAACCTTCTTTCGCTCCCAAATAATCGGACCAGACTAATGCCCAAGGTTGTCAGCTATGAGACGCAAGATGGCCTGTACGACCTTGCGTGGTCAGAGGTCCACGAGAACCAGATCGTCACAGCGTCCGGTGACGGTTCCATAAAGCTCTGGGACGTGATGCTGAATGTAAGCACCTACCCTGATCCCATCCGACCCGAGCGCCGGTGAGAGTAAGTGCGGCAAGTGATCTAGACTCTCCCCATCCGCGCCTGGCACGAGCATACGCGTGAGGTCTTTGGTGTAGACTGGTCCAACATCAAGAAAGACCAATTCGTATCGTGCTGCATTGACGGCAGCGTGAAAATAGTGCGTGCCCGCTGCTCGTTTATACCTCCTCCGTCCTGCTCAATTGGGCGGGGGGGTTTTTTTTGTTTTTCGTTTTTCGTAGTGGACTCCCGAGCATCCGCGTTCGCTCACGACACTGCAAGCGCACCACGCATGTGTATACCAGGCACTCTTCTCTCCCCATCAGCCAGACCTAGTAGCAACATGCTCTGGCGACGGCACCGTCCGTTTCTTCGACCTGCGCGCCCCTGCGTTTGCACCCACCTCGAATACGTTCACATCGCCACTCTCCGCCGCCGTACTCACGGTACCCGCGGCTTCGAGCGAGGAGCTCGCGTTGGATTGGAATAAATACCGTCCGCTTGTCCTCGCGAGTGCGGGGCTCGATAAAACCGTGAAGATATGGGACTGTCGCATGTTGCAGCTCGGTGGACCACCCAATGGCCTCGGTGGCCAAAGTGAGAACAGCTTGTTCGGGCACGAGTATGCCATACGCAAGGTGCAGTGGAGCCCTCATAGGCCTGACTTGCTAGCAAGCGGGTCTTACGACATGACTTGTCGAATGTAATGTTTTCTCTCGCGGTCGATGATCATTCAGACTGAATGTGCTGACTCTTTCCACCAGATGGACAACAAACCCACCCCCTGGAAAAAATCACCTGGTTCGAATTCACGATGCGCATACGGAATTCGTTGTGGGGTGCGCGTGGTCTTTGTACGAGCAAGGAGTGCTGGCGACCTGTAGTTGGGACTGCAAACTCAACATTTTCCGCGTGTAATTTGGGCCTTTTTTGATCTTTTTATATACTTTATCGATCTTATCTACACTACACTCCTGCAACTGGGATGGAGCCCGAGGAGATATTGTCTTCGTCCCTCGCGACCCTCTACGACTATACCCCAATTGCACACTGTTCGCCCGGCGAATTATTCACATACACTCACCGCTCTGAGGATCCTGACTTACCGCCACTCACAATAACGGTGTCTGTTCCTGACACCCAAACCGAGCACTGGTCACTACACGCCTCCACCCTCTGGGTCTCTGCGCTATACGTCGCCGACCACATCTCAGAGCTCGATCTCCCCTCACTGAAAGAGACCTCCTCCCCCGATCATGAGAATACGCCACCCCTGCGCCTGATCGAGCTCGGCGCGGGCACGGGCTTGCCCAGCATCCTCATCGCCAAGCGCTACCCACACATCAAAGTCGTCGCCAGCGACTTCCCCGACGCGAAGCTCATCCACACGCTCCGGGAGAACGTGTCGCGCAACGACGCGAGCACCAACTGCACCGTCGTCCCACACGCGTGGGGCACGGACCCGTCTGCGCTCCTCCTCACCACCACCGCCGCCACTGCCGCCACTGCCGCCGACGTCCTCCTCGCGGCGGACACGCTCTGGGACCCGGCGCAGCACGCGGCGCTGCTCCGCACGATCTGCGCCGTCCTCAAGCGTACGCGTGCGGCGCGCGCGCACCTCGTCGCAGGGTTGCATACGGGACGGTATACGCTCGATGCGTTCTTTCGCGCTGCGCGTGCGGCAGGGCTTGTGCTTGTGGAGGCGACGGAGCGTGAGGTGCCGGTGTTGGAGGGGAGAGGGGAAAAAAGGGATGGGTGTCGTCGGGAGTGGAATGTGGCGCAACGGGATGATGGGGGGAAGGAGGAGGAGCACGACGACGATGACTGCGGCGAGCGTGAGCGGAGACGATGGGTCGTTTGGAGTGTATTCAAGTGGGGAGATTTCTTGTCCGACGTCGCTCACGTGCCAAGTTGGTAGTTTAGATACTCAGCCTTCTCCCTCCCTGGATCCCATAAGCTGTTGGAGAATTGCTGCCTCTGCTGACGTCTTGCGCATGCTGTGGGATCTCAAGGCCACGCCTCGCTGATCCTTGCACACCGTGACCCGTATTTTCTGCCAGGGAATCTGCTTGCAGCTTCTAATCTGTAAACGCGACCCTCTCCGGCCTTCACTGATGTCGTTTGGACACTTGAGCCCAACAAATGTTGTTTGACGTCTGTTCACCTCTTACACCTCAGTCATGCGTCAGGAGTCGTACACCCACTGGCAGCAGTGGAACAACGAGGATTGTGCAATAGATGTACACTACCGTCCTACACATGAGATTCAAGAAGTACATACAATTCGTAGCAGAAGCTCTCAATAGAGCACTGCACTTTGAGAAAAAAATAAAATGGATCACCATCGCAATTCAACGCGCAATGGCATCAGCTAGAACAAGCTCTTGTGCCCTCTTGTCTCTGGGGATGAAAGAACACGGAAACGAATTTGGACAACTAGAAGGACCATCAACCTCTCCGGCCCTGCAAGAGGCGATCAGACAATTACCTTAAGAGGTTTCCTGTAGATGTGTAGTCAGAAAGCTTACTCCCACCATCTCTCCCTCTCTCAATGTCGAAGACCGAGAACAAAGATGCGACAAAAATGTACAATGTCGCGTCGGCAAAGTGCCTTCCAGGGCAGATCCGTTTTCCAAATCCAAACGTTGATATCAGAATGGGATCATCACGCAAACTTCCATCTGGATTGAGGAATCGCTCTGGTTTGAAGATATCTGGCTCCGGATACATGACAGGGTCATGCAATATTGCCCTGAAAAGAGTTGAAGTTACTAGGAGAGCGCAGGGAATGTAGCCCACCACGCGTTTCCGATTACCACTGCGCCTGGGGGAAAATATATGTAGGCCAACGGTGACATTAAGCAGATTCGTCGAGGAAACAAGGCCCACCCTTCGGTATGAAGAAGCCCGCATAAATGTCATCTTTTGTGACCGCATGTGGAACAGCTACCAGTGAGGATTATATAGATGCGACGCTGATCAGACTCTTGCACGAGTAGCTATTGGGGAAACGCACCAGTGGGGGTGACAGGACGCCATCTCAAAACTTCCTTGCACACAGCATCAATAAATGGTAACCTTGGACGATCCTCAAAAGTAGGAAGCCGATCTCGTCCTATCACAGAATCAATCTCGTCCTGAGCCTTCTTCTGTATCTCAGGGTACAGCAACATCGCCACGAGAAACCACTTGGTGGCAGAACCCGTCTGGAAAATGATGATAAGACGGCTACATATTCACAGGATTCGAAGGTACTTGTCCAATCGACGTACGGTATCGGTCCCGGCTATAGAGGACCATTTCACCAAGATCTAAACACAGTAATGGAGACTGACCTGAATACATCGAAGCTAGAGCGCCGGCAATTATTTCCTCTGCCTTATCACGATCGGGTTCACTGGTGCTCTGCTTCTCCAACTCCTGGAGACTCTCGAGAGCAAGTGAGGGTAGCGCCGTACCATTGAGCTGCAACGTGTTTCGTGAACCGTTTGAAAAACTGTTATATCTAAATAAATAGTTACTCACGATGCCTTCCTTTACGAACTGAATCGGTGGGTATAGCACCTGATTTCCCAAGTCTCGGCCAACACGCGCTAGTGGCTTATAGCTAATCCATGGTAGCCATTCAGGGATATGACGTACTGAAGGGTACATGCTTAGTCCATCGCTGTCATGTTGCGTGAAAAACGAGATTGCATACGGAGAGGTATTTCATTGACGAGCAAAGTACCCGGAAGAATTTTTTTTACTGCAAATTTGTTCCTCCTTCTGGCAGACTGAAGCATTTCATCATCGCGCTCGTGCACTTCATATCCATATGTGATAGCGAGAATCAACTCTCCCTGAAGACTAAACAAATTCAGGAATATAATGCGAGCCAGGGAGAAGCTTAGCTGACAGATCGACATGGGCCTCCCACTGGTCGGGGTTTACCAGTAGCCGAGAAAGGAGTACATATGCCCTCGCCTGCAGCAAGGGACGATAGTAGTAGGAGGCTGTAGCTCCCGGGCGAAGGGCACGATCAAGCAGCCTGCGTCCCAACCGCCAACGTTCGTCACTTCTTGCCGCCTGCAAAACCCAGTTCCAACCCATCCTGATTGGCATCAGCTGAAACCCTGCATATCAAAGATTCAAGAGCCCACATCTCATAGAACGTCATCGGAAGACGGTCAGAATAAATATCTGCACGCTTTTCGAGGAGGTCCTTGACAGCTTTGACGGTGTTCAATACGACAATAGTCTGCCCAAAAGTATGGAAAGACAAGACATTTCCTACCGTTCACGTCAGAAAAGAAGTTCAGTCAAAGACTGAATCGTACCATATTTTTTCGAAAGTTGAGTGTACGCGAGCCATGAAAACTCCTTTGGAATATCGAAAAGATTGCCAAAGATTGGTAAGGGTCGTGGACCGGGAGGATAGGGTAGTCCTCCTCGCCTTTGATAGTCACGGATAGCCCGGATAGCGGCAAAGAATAAGAGAAGGGCAAAGATATCGGCGATGGATGCCAGGTATGTCATGCTAGCACCCTTGCTGGAAACGAAAGCCGAGCGAGCAGTGACAACAGTTCAGGACGCGCCAAATGGCATGCCAGCGTGGCTCAGAAGGAAGCACGAGAGATTTTTTTTCATCATTGGGACGACGAAACTAAGGTTTGGCTATTGCTATCAAATAACATAAACACGCCTTGGGCGCAAAGTTAGTTGGGCTCGCCCGCGGAACGGAACGCGCAGTTGAAGAGCCGCCACAGTCGCTCATCCTTGCTCACCACAACCCCACTGGCAGTGAACTGGCTGATTTTCGTCGAACTCTTCTAGCCAAAAGATGAGAAGATGTACCGCAACTGTGAGTCTGTGAGACTCTTCAGCCTTGATTATCGTTCGGACATGCCAGTGGGTCCATTCCTCACACCCGGGCCAAGCATTTGGTGAAAAAGTAGGAGCTCAGGCGAGGTCAACAATGGGATTATGGGTGAGACGGAGCAGTACGCCGGGTGCCCCACAACCGCGGGAACACAGGGTCCAGGCTCACGGAATGACTCTTGTGGGTCCAGGGGTTTCCACTCCTTTATACTACTGTACTTACAAATAGGCTAATAACAAAGTGGCATGAAGAATGGTATGGCGTACTACTGTGACCTGCGCATTTGTTTGCCTTATCAAACATATTCGAGGAATGTTGCGCTCAAATGATTATATACATTATAGGTAAACCAGGCACACGGACGCAAAGACTACGAAACCAAACGTACTCATGATATAAATCAGTCGCGATGAAAAAATACACTAACATTAGGGTGCATTACACCATGCAACAAGGTTCGGCCAATAAATGTACACTGAAGTGCTATGCATGAGATTCCAAGAGTACAAGTACAGCACGTAGTAAAAGTTCTCGGCAGAACGATACTATACATTGAGAGTAAAACAGATCACCATTATAAGTCACCGTGCAATGGCATCTGCCAGAACAAGCTCTCGTGCCCTCTTATCTCTAGGAATGAAAGAACACGGAAACGAATTTGGACAACTAGCAGGACAATCAATCTCTCCGACTCTCCAAGAGACGATCAGACAATTACCTTAAGAGATTTCCTGTAGACGAGTAATCAGAAAGCTTACTCCCACCGTCTCTCCCTTTCTCAATGTTGAAGACCGAGAACAAAGACGCAACAGAAATGAACAATGTCGCGTCGGCAAGGTGCCTTCCGGGGCAGATCCGTTTTCCAAACCCAAATGTTGAAACCAGGATGGGATCATCACGCAAACTTCCATCTGGATTGAGGAATCGCTCTGGTTTAAAGGTATCTGGCTCAGGATACATGACG
This sequence comes from Russula compacta, assembly GCA_022376555.1. Lineage (NCBI taxonomy): Eukaryota > Fungi > Basidiomycota > Agaricomycetes > Russulales > Russulaceae > Russula > Russula compacta. Next base: position 43,076 of record WTXH01000030.1, read on the forward strand.
GGGTCATGTAATATTGCCCTAAAAACAGTTCAGGTTACCAGGAGAGCGTAGGAAATGTAGCCCACCATGCGTTTCCAATCACCAGTGCGCCTGGGAAAGTATGTGTAGGTCAACTGCAACACTGAGCAGATTCGTTCAGGTAACAGGACATACCCTTAGGTATAAAGAAGCCCTCATAGACATCGTCTTTTATGGATGCATGTGGAACAGCTGCCAGTGAGGATGACATAGACATAATGCTGCTGAGATATCTCACACAAGTAGTTATTAGCAGACGCACCGACAGGGGCGACAGGACGCCATCTCAAAACCTCTTTGCACACAGCATCATTGAATGGTAACCTCGGACGATCCTCAAAAGTAGGAAGCCGATCTCGTCCTATCACAGAATCAATTTCGTCCTGTGCCTTCTTCTGTATCTCAGGATATAGCAACATTGCCACGAGAAACCACTTTGTGGCAGAACCGGTCTAGAAAATGATGATAAGACGCCCGTACATCCGAAAGTTTGAAGGCACTGTCCATCGACTCACGGTATCGGTCCCGGCTACAGAGAACCATTTCAGCCAGATCTAAGTGCGATAGTAGAGACAGACCTGAATACATCGAAGCTAGGGCACCGGCAATTATTTCTTCTGCCTTATCACGGTCGGATTTGTTGATGCTCTGGTTCTCCAACTCCTGGAGACTCTCGAGAGCAAGTGAGGGTAGCGCCGTACCATTGAGCTGCAACGTGGTATGGATCGTTTCAAGAAACTGTTATATCTAATTAAATATAAATAGTTACTCACGATGCTTTCCTTCACGAACTGAATCGGTGGATATAGCACCCGATTTCCCAGGTCTCGACCAATACGCGCTAGTGGCTTATAGCTAATCCATGGTAGCCATTCAGGGACGTGGCGAACTGAATGGTACATGCTCAGTCCATCATCTTGCACGAAAGGTGAGATTACATACGGAGAGGTATTTGATGAACGAGCAAAGTACCCGGAAGAAACCTTGCTATTGCAAATTTGTTCCTTCTTTTGGCAGACTCGAGCATTTTGTCTTCCCGCCCGTGCACTTCATATCCATATGTGATAGCGAGAATCAACTCTCCCTGAAGGCTAACCATTCGCTAAGTAGTTCAGTAACATGATAAGGGCCAGAGAGAAGCTCGACTGACAGCTCGACATGGGCCTCCCACCGGTCGGGGTTTGCCAGTAGCCGAGAAAGGAGTGCATGTGCCCTCGATTGTAGCATCGGACGATAGGAGGCCGTAGCTCCTGGGCGAAGGCCACGGTCAAGGAGCCTGCGTCCCAACCGCCAGCGTTCGTCACTTCTTGCCGCCTGCAGAAGCCACTGCCAACCCATCCTGATCGATATTAGCTCAGACTCTCTGCATGTGAGCAGATATCCAAAAGCCCACATCTCGTAGAATGTATTTGGGGGTCGATCGAGATATATGTCTCCACGCTTTTCGAGGAGGTCCTTGACAGCTTTGACCGTATTCAATATGACGATAACTTGCCCAAAAGTATGGAAAGACAAGATATTCCCTACAGTTTATTCCAGAAAAAAAGTTCTACCGAAGATGGAATCGTACCATATTTTTTCGAAAGTTGAGTGTACGCGAGCCATGAAAACTCCTTTGGAATATCAAAAAGATTGCCAACGATTGGTAAGGGCCGTGGTCCGGGGGGATAGGGTAGTCCTCCTCGCCTTTGATGATCGCGGATAGCCCGGATAGCAGCAAAGAATAACAGAAGAGCAAAGATATCGACGATGGGTGTCAGGTATGCCATGCCCTTACCGGCGATGAAAAACCAAGTCACTTGAGCGGGGACTGACATCAGTACTACAGGACAGCCCAGATTTATGTATTGTCGGAGGAACTGACCCAAATCATGATGACGCACCAGCGTAGCTCGGGAAGCACAGGCCGCGTGAGTCCGACCTTTTCGCTGATTGGACGACGAAGTCACATTCCGGCATATTGGGCGCAAGATAAGTTGAACATGAGCCCACAGCGGAAGGAACGCGTGCCTTTGGAGCGCTCCGCTGGATGGTACACTTTCTACAAGTTGGACATTCGTTTCAACACCGACTGACCTATAATACAAGTATGACACCCAGTCGTCGACTCGTCGTACCTCAGTCTCTCAAGAGGGTCAGTAGGTAGATGAGATTCAAGTTCGACGGCCCGGGCGAGTCCACGTTAGTTATGTATCTCTTGTCACGCGACTACTCCCTCCATCGATTTCTCACGAATTATCACCTCGATTGTAGTAGCTCACATAAATACTGTTTTACGAAGATAGCCCCGAAGAACTGTATTTGTATTTCGGACAAATGGACCCCTGCTTTCTTCAGGCACCTGAGGCACTTGCCAACTTTGTTAGTCAGCACGCCAAAGGTAGCGTGAGAGTGGCAGTTGTGTCCGCGTCGTCGTTCCTGTTAACTGCATCATGGTTTGCACCAAGTGCGAAAAGGTATTATCCTGAAGCTACCTCTTACTGTATTTATTGTGCTGAGTCAATGTAGAAACTTTCCAAAGTCGCAGCACCTGATCCATTTCAATCGACCACAGCCAGCATCAAGGACGGTTCTCGAAAGATTGGCGAGAATAAGCTGATTGGACGCCCCAAGCCCCCAGGAGCGGCTCCCAGCTCCAGCCGGGGCATCTCCGCCACAAGTTCGAAGAATCGTTATCAGGTACGTTTGTCGGCGTTTTCTCACAGCTTTCACATGTCCACGCAATTCTGATATCCTTTTCGAAAAAAAAAACAGCCTTACGCCGGTAAATGTAGGGATTGCAAACAATCTGTGACACAGAACCGAGCGAAATACTGCCATGGTGCGGTCGTCTATCCTTTCCTATCCACTGTATCTCCTTCGTTATTCAGCGTGTGTTGATATAGGATGTGCATTCAAGAAGGGAATCTGCAGCATATGCGGCAAACAGATCCTGGATACCTCTGGATACCAAATGGTGAACAAGTGAGCTGGCTTCGCTATCACAATGGCTCTCAGGCTGGACTACGCCTCGATTCGGAGTCTTATTTGTATACTGGTACTGCATCTTAACGTGTATGTGTAGTTCTTTTCGGCTTTGCCTTATGTTAGAGCGCATTTATTGTCCATGTCCTTAGGCCTCGATGAAGCGGCGATCGTACAGGACGAGGAGCTGACTTGTAAGGTGTCCATCTCAACGGATTAAGCCAGTATCCGGGAACTCTCTTTGCGTGAACAGGGAGATAGGATCCACACACTTCCCCTTTCCATGCGCCTGCCCAAACAGTGGTGTAAGGAGAATATTGCGCGGTGGCTGTCAGAGCCATGCAAATGGAATTATAGTGGGTTTTTTTGAGGCCGAGTTAGTGGGAAACGGAGGAACAGATAGAGGGAGCGTAAGTGTAGGCCAGCGTGGGAATCGTGCTTGAACCATGTCATCATCGTCTACCGCTACCGATAATCATCTTCCCAGCGAAGGCGAGATAATTGTCGTTCGCCTCTTCCAAGACCTCTCTGGTCCTGGCTCTACCCTTGGTAGTGCTCGCGATCTGCCTTCTCGTTCTACTCGTCGCAATTATCACCATGCAGTCGTCATAAACCTTAGCTTAAATGTATTCGAATCCACCATTACGCTCACAGTCTTCCCAATGCCAGCCTACTCTGCCACCGATCCAACTTCTGGACTGTCCTCTACGAGCTGGCTACTTGGCCAACCCGTCGACTTCCAGAAACTGCACATCCCAGTGCCACATGAGCAGATACCCCCTCTTACGCTGCCGCATCCCCCATTCCCGACTCCGGCGCAGTTCGGTGATCCTATCAAAGCGGGTGGGTGGAAGAGCCGCAATCCTTGCTGGATACAAGTCGTGCCCGTGTTGGCAAAGTTAAAGTACGTAACAAAGGTATGTATTGAATCCTCCTGGAAGCTGGTATTGCTCACTAACATTTCTGACGCAGTTCAAGTGTTACGAGCCACCAGCGAAACTAAGCAGCGATGAAGTTCGGCGCCTGAAAGTGTATAGTGCTCTCTCTCATCCGTCCGTCTTCCCCGATAGTAGTACTATGCCTTCGTTTCCTCAGGGAGGTGGCAGTGCTACACCTGGACCCCACGATGCGTCGTCATTAGGAAAAGACACAGCTCCTGGCAGTGGCTCCTCACAGCACCCAATGCAGGACAGTGGCCTTGGCACAGCTGCCTCCGGAGCTGGCGGGAGCTTTGCCTTGCAAGCGCTTTATGCAACCGATGTTGTCAAGCAAGCCTTCGCGAACCTCTCGAACCACGACCGACCCGTCTTGATTCTCGACTCAAATGACGATGATGTTGACGACGACGACGACGACGACTGGGAAGACGGAATGGATCCAATCACATTTGCTAGGTACTACGCGGCTCAGAATCCGCATTTGGCCAAGATCGTCCAAGACCACGATAGCAAGATGCGCCAGCGCCGCAATAAAGGGATCACGAGATGGGTGGAAGGCGTTCAATCTGAGACTGTGTGAAAATAGTTGTGTCTAGGAATTGGGAGGCTGGGCACACCACAGACCACAATTTTGACTAGTATTAGATGCTGTATAATCATACTCAGAATTAATGCAGATCGTTTCGACTATGCCTAGACATGGGTCGGAGCGGACGCTGGGCGCCAATCTCGACAGACATCTGGCCGTCTGGCCCAGTGCTCCTGCGCTTTTCTCTTCTCTCGTGTTGCTTTCCCTAACATCGATCATAAGACCGTCAACCTAGCGCGGAAATAGGCTCCAATAGAAGCTTCTGGACATTGTGATATAGTTCCTGTATCTAGTACGAGTCTAAGGTATAAAACGGGAGCAGCATTAGCGATAGCATGGTTACGAAAGCTACAAACAAGTGAACGACAGAATATCCATGCGAGAGTTATACAAAACATCTAGCGTACATGTATACAGTAGTACCTCCAGCAAATCAGACGAGTTTTTTCCCAGTCCTTGCCTCGAGGATATCAATGTCTATAGTGTCCTTTGTCAAGAATCTCCAGATATATACCATCTTTGTCTGGCCATATCGACGAAGACGCCCGATTGCTTGAGTCTCGTTAGCCTGATAGATCTCCTGTGTCGGGGCCAGCAGGGGCGAAAGGAAGATCGCATGGTTAGCGGACGTAAGGTTCGCGCCCGAAGCACTCTCGTCCATCACGTTGAGCAAGAGCACGCGCTCTTCGCTGTCGTTTTGGAACTTCTCCAGATTTTTGCTCTTTTGCGCCGCTGAGCCCTTGATCTCCAAGAAAGGAACTTTGTTGGCGCTGAGCGCTTCCGCAACCTTTTTCATAAGGTCGGGGAACTGAATGAAGATGAGAACGCGTTCGTCGGACGGAATGCGCTTCCTGCGGTCCAAGTCAAGGTGGTTAATACCCACTTGTGCGGAAACAAACCGTGGCACATACCTGATCAAGTGGATGACCTTCTCTAGCTTCATCCCGAAGTGCTTCCCTTTCCCTTCACGCTCGTAATCGTCCACCCCAAGCGTATCGCCCTTGACGATGTTAAGAACTCGAGCTGCGGCCTTGCAACGGCCCGAACGGGCGTACACGCAAGTCTCGTTTTCAGCAGCAGCTTTGACGTCATGGTAACAGCCAGAATGGCCGCATGATGAAAGCACAGCAATTTCTTCGAGAGGAACACGATCGCGGCCGCACTCCGGGCATGATACGACAGGCGGTTCGTCTTGCTGCTTCTGGAGATCCCGCACGATGGTGAAGTACCGTAGGGAGCGCACACGCCCAACGAGTTCCTTGGTCAGCCGACGGATCACGTGTGTTTGCTCGCGATGCTCCCAAATCGTCTGCTTGCGCTCCTCGTCTTTCATACTGCGACCGGAATTGGAAGGTCGGTTTTCTCCGACGCCCGCAGTTTTGAGCAGTTCTGCAACGAGTTGCGTTCCATCCTCGTCGCCGACCCCTTCCGTACGACAGACTCGCACATATTCTCGGAACATGGACTCCTTGGGCTCGTCGTCCAGCCGCTTGCCGATTTCCTTCTCCTTCTCGAGCGCCTCTTTGAGCTTCTTCAGCAAATCATTTTTGCAGTCCTCTAACTGCGACCTGCGCTCCTTGACAATTACTTCGCACGCTTTCATCGCATTTTCTTTGTTTGACGTGTCGAGTTCGAAGTGGGAGCAGCGCTTGAGGAGTGCTTCTTCGGCCGTGCTGGAGATCCAGAGGTGTCAAAGTCTGCTGGCTAATCTATAGAAAAGTGGTACGTACTTGCTGTCGCCGAGGGACTGTGCGACACGCTTTTCGCGATCGCTGTTAGTCTTTTTGCCTCGTTTGATTGTCATGTCTAAGGCACGTAAATGGTGCTCGAGCTCAAGATAAATTGCGCGCTCAGCAGCTGGCAACGAGATTTTTTCTATCTTTTCCTCCCAAGGGATCTCGTCAATCTCGGCGATGTTCTGGTAAATGGTTCAGCTAAAGAGCTGGCAACAAATTGCCAATACGCACCTGACGGACGAAGCGGTTCAAGAACTTCTGCCCAAGCTCATGACGGTGCGCATGCCAATCTAAGCTGTGCGTTTCACGAAACGAGTGGAACTTCTCGACAGCTTGGGATGCCAATCAGATGCAAAAAAACGGGGATTAAGTCACAGTTGACGTACCAGTCTGTTCCCGACGACGTTTCTTGACCTCGATGGACTTGCCTTCGTTGTCGTCATCAATTCCGAGATGCAAGTTGAGATGAGCGGCAATCGTCTTGACTGCGGCGAAGTCGTGAATAGGAGGTGTCCCAGACAGCACCCAGTGTCGGTCTGCAGACAGCCGCGTCACCAACGAGTGAATCTTGCCGTCCAAATACGTATACTCGTCGACAACTTTTCGAGCAAAGTGGAACATCTCCATCGGAGGGGACTGCATCTGCTTCCAGTCACGCTTTGCTGCACCACGTAGCTTCCACGGGTCTTTTGCCTCGCGTAGCTCCTTGGGCTTTTCCACCTTTTCCACTCGTTTTCGTTTCTTCAAGTTAGAGGAAGATGCCTCGGAGGTAGACACAGGCTCCTCGACGTCTATCGCATCTTCGCTCTCTGACTTCTGAGGCTTTTTCTTTGGCTTCACGCTTGCTTTGGGCTTGGCCTTTGGCTTTACCCGAGACTTGGCTTTAGGCGCGTCGGAGTCCTCTCTGTCGGAAACCTCAGCGGAATCGTCCCCGTCATCCTCGTCCACATGCTCGGAATCAGAGACGACGAATTCAGGTGATTCAGAACGAGCCTTCTTGGAGCCACGAGCAGCCTTGGTTGGCTTCTCCCCTTCGCTGTCGGAATCGATGTAGACAGCCATTTTCGAGACTTTCTGGCTGAGGCGTCGAACAGGTCGCTCTTCACCGTCATCTGATTGATCATTTTCTCCAGATGACGAAATTTCGATCGGTTCGACGCGGCGACTCTTCTGCTTCTGAATATCCTTCCGGGGAGGGACTTCGACATGACTGAAGACCTGCACCCCGGAGCTCGTACTTGGCTTCCCACTCGTCATTGACTTCGGAGGGGGCTGCCTCTCTGTGGCTTTTCCTCTCGCTTCTGGGGCTTCCTGGATTCCCCTTAGGCGCTTCGATGGTCGCATAGCCTTCTCAGCCTCCCCATCTATGAAAATGTTAGTACACCAATAACGCGCAGATGGCACCGAATTTACCTTTCTTCCGCGCTGCATGTATGGAATCCATGACGCTGACCGATCCCTGCTTGCGCAACCGGTCGACTTGCCCCTTTAAGGTTTCAAGAGCAGTGTCGAGGCGCGCATTGAAATAACGGCCGTCCGACGCCGGAAGAGAGCCACCAGCGGCGATGGCCTCAAGATTGGCCAGGTAAACGGAGCTCTTAAAGAGGTTGGACGCGACAACAATGACATCTGCCTCGATGACCTTCTCGACGGTGAGGGAGTTGAGATTGGATGCGGTTATGAGTGTGACAACCTGCATCTTCGCCTTGGGTGAGACGAACTTCTTAATCTCTGTCGACCACTGACGCGTGAGATGAGGAGGGACAATAACGAGAGAAGCCTTGACACGGATTTTGCCAGGGATCTCTGCCGGATCTTCTAGCTCGCGGGCGACCTCCTTCCGCGTACAGTCAATCAGACCGAGAGTGATAGCCGTCTTTCCGTAGCCGACCTGGTCAGCGAGGACACCCCCGCGGATGTACACGGGTTGTTGAGCACGTCCTTCCGCTCGCCACCCCAATGGCTCAAGCATGGCTTCGGAAACCTCCTCTTCGATGAAGGGCGGCGCATCAGGTTCCTCTTGTTCCAACATCCAATGCAGCGAACGCAGCTGTTCCACACGGAGAGGAAACTTCTCAAAGTGAGGGGGCTGGCGGTGCTGAGGGTCTGATCGATTGCTGAGCAATATGAACTTCGGCAAGATGAGCTTGACAAGAGGCTTAAAATTAGTGTCCAGACGCCAGGACAGCGTTGGTTTGCCCTTCCTCTCTGCCATGGGAAGACGAGCAAGGGCACGATGGGTCAACGAAGCTATGTTCACCCCAAGCCGGACAATCCCAACGCCGTTGTCGTCCAACCTGAGCTGGGTCACAAACGGCGCAGGACGACGTTTCAACCGGCGTTCATATTCACCAGCTTCAGCGCTGTCTTCAACGGCCATGACCTTTTTCCCTTGCTTAATCCAACGTAACGAAGGGCGGATCGGAGCACAGCGCTCGCAATTTGAGTGGTCTTCTGGAAGCTCGACCTCTTGCCAGGCGGCGAAGGAACCGTCCACAACCTTGATCCGCTCCAGCAACCATGACAAGGCACGAAAAGTAGCACGCTCGTGAATTTGTTCAACTTCCTGCCATACACCCTTTGGCCATTCTGGGCCAGCTTGGGAATGGAGGGGGACACGAGCAACAAGCAAGGCGTTCGCCGACTTGCAGGCATCCTTGCTGACTTGGATGCTGAGGTTGTCTTGAGGGGCGAAGTACCGTGCTTCCTGAGCGTGCGAAGGCTATAGAAACAACCTGATATTAGCGATGCACATACAAGCACCAAAACGGAAAGCATACCTCGAGGCTGACACCATCTGCCAAGACGTACTTCTGTGGTATCACGCACAAGACACGCTGTGGGCCATCCTTGCTGGACTGCCGCCACGAAGACTGCAGACGAGCGAAAATGGGCCGTGTCTCCTGGTACTCAAGTCGGCGAATGCTCGTTGAGAAAACGAATGCATCATCGGTCGGCCTTCCAGAACGGGTCGGATCGAGATGTAGGAAAAGTGGAGGGAGAGCGGCGTCCTCGTTCGTCGCGACCTTCTTGTGAAGCGCATTATTCGCAGTTCCACATTTGTCCAGAAGAACGTAGGTTCCGGTAATGTTACGATCAAAGTAAATGACATCCTGGGGAGGAACCGACACCTCGAGCTGAGAGAAAACGGTGGAGTCAAGGAATGTGGGATCTTGCAGACCAAGCTTTGACTCCCATGAAGGCACCAGTTCTCCGACGCCTTTTATGGATATTTCCACTGAAGTCGTTTGTGGCAGTGCCACTTCCCACAGACCTTTCAGGAGTGAACCATCACAAACGAGACGAGCAGCAGGATTCATGAGCAGTTTACGAATTTCGGCATTGGCGGGCTCGCTCGGCGATGGCTTGGCATAGAAGAGCCATTCGGGACGCTGGGGGTGAAGGCAGAGTTCCACGAGAGCTTTGGTGGACTCGTACGTGGCATACCACAACTCTTGACGTTTGAGTTCGACAAAGCGCAGCTCTGGTCCCACAGCTTCAATGACAGCGTTGCGCCAAATTTCCCAACGCGTAGATGGGATCGATGCGCCGAAATCCTGTTTCAGCGAATCCAACGACTGCTTCGTCATACCAGACAGGCCGAGACACATAGGGAGAGCGGACTTGAGGCTACGCTCGAAAATAGATGGAGCCAACCTCGGATGAGCTTTGACATTGATTGGGCGTGCATTATGCTCCGGACGGCCGCCACATTTGACACAGGCAGTAAATCCGCAATCGTCGCAACGACGGACCTCGCGCTCAGTCATGTCCTTACGGCCTTCGCACGTGCAGAAGCGTACACTCTTCATAGCATCAGCAAGCAAGGAAGGGAGAGGTTGCCCAGTTGTCTTAGACAGGTCGAAGGGTTTCTCTAAGAGCTGATCTTCGCCGAAAATGTGATCGTCCACAGAGTCGGAGGGCACATCAACTTCCATGACGTCTTCGTCGATCTCAGTGATACGCGTCCCGTGCTTCTCCTCGTAAGTCGTTTTGTCGTGGCCAGGTGTCAGATATTTCATGGAAAGAACGAGAGCAACGAGGACTGTTGTCCCAACGACCGTCGTAGACATGGCATTACCAGCTAAGTCGGCGAGCTGATCCTCAGTTTCGCGCGTAAGCAACAGCTCGTCTATAGGAAGACCTTGTAAATGGAGCGCCTCTAATCCGACCATTGGTCCACCGCGATTAGTGATATAGGGAATCATGGAGGGCGTGAGACACGGTGAGATGCCAACCCGATTCGACTTGATCGCGCGATCCACGTTTTGCGACAGGTTCCATACTTGACTGAGAGAAGGACGTGTCAGAGGCATATTTAGAGACAATATAACACCTTACCTTTTATAGGCCGGATCAACACCAAGCACAGCGGACCGGAGTAAAGAGATATCCATAAGATCCCAAACCCGTTCAACCTGCCCAGAGACCCAATTGGCCCAGCCGTAATCAAGCATCTTGACAGAACCACCTTGGAGAAGGTAAGCTGGGGTCACTACATTGGAAAGATATAAGTACACACCCTCATCCCAGTTGGTCAGCGGACGCTTGGATCCAAGGGCCTCCTCCAAGCGAGTGCGCTGATGACGAGACTCGCAACGACCCCAGTCTGTCCGACCTGTTCTGCGGTCCAGCGCGTTGTAACTCTCTTGAACAAGTTTCTCCCTGGCTTGATGGATGCGAGGATCATCTGAAGGCAAGAGGAAGGCATCAAGGGTGCATGATGCATCGCGCTTCATGGATGCCATGCGGTCCACCCACTTGTCTGGAATGCTGGAAGACCTTGCGTTGACTGCCATCATGTAACCACGGGTGCGTGTATGAGGGACATAATACGCCTTTGTATCCAAGCGAATCGCCTTGGCACTGTATTTGACATCCTCAAATTTCTTGACTACGGCTTTCCAAGGGGCGCCACACACGTTCTCTAAGATCACAATAGGAGGTCGATGTTTCTTGACCCAGTTTAGCATGCCATGGAATGTCCGGCCAGACTCTCCGCCTTGATCGATGTCCTTCTTTTCGTTGTTGAGATTTGAGTAGTCGACGCAAGATGTACCGGCAATAAGGATATCCACATTACCGGGAACGAAAGCTTTGGCGCCGTAAGCCGTGTGTCTATACGTTAGAAGGCTCAATTAACATTGTCAAATTCAAGAACACGCAACGTACGCATAATCATCACCAAGCTCACATACATCCCGGAAAAGGAGTGGCGGTTGAAAATTTCGCTCGATGTACGCTTGTTTGAAGGGAACAATCTCACAAGAGAAGACATGTTCCACTTCGATAGTAGTACCAAATTTCTCGGTCATGGCACGACTGATAAGATTAAGGGCGAGAAGGGGGGACTCCGTCCCAGAGCACATTGTCGCAACGCGCAATTTCCGCCCCTTGATGTGCTCCGCCAGTGTTTTGACCTCAGATAGGCGGGAGACGATGTCGAGGAAGATGTCGGGTAGACGAGAGATGGGAGGCAAGGACGAGTCTTCTGGCGAGATGAACTTGTCCTTCTTTCCTGTTGTACCCTGCTCCTCCTCTTCCTCCTCCTCTTCCTCCTCTTCGTCGACGTCGACGTCCATACAGTGGTCAAGGGCGGCCTCAGAGGCCGAGGCACCCTCCTTTTCTTCTTCAGCAGGGTCGGATCTTGGTTTTCTGAAGAACGAAGATATTTTCTTTTGTTTCATTCTATCTTTCACGGACGACATGACGAGACAACGAAGGGAGGGGAGATGCGGGGGATGGCCGCGCGCGACTTGGATAAACGCGTAGCTGACACATGCGATCACGAGCGCGTTCCGTCACGCTGACTCGACCCGTCACGCGTCATGCGTCACAGGTTGCTCTATATTCATCATGTCTGGCGCTGGGGTGCTTCGTACAATACAGAACAAGATAAAGGAGATTTATGGTGATGATGCCTTTTCTTGGTTCGACAACTCCTTTATTGTCGACTGGCAAGTGTCCAAAGGGTCCTTTGGAAAGATCCTAACAAGATCACAGGATAATTGTATTAGGGTTGTTTATTCTCGGCCTCTTCATTCGAACTCAACCTGTCTTCGAGAGGGACTTCTCCCCCAATGATCCACTTATTCAGCATCCCTATACTCTCGAGCAGTAATGTCTCCTTATTGTGTCACCTCTCCCTAATCTGAGCACTTATGCGAGCCTGATTAGAAGAATCCCATCTCGCATAAACAACTTAATTGCAGGAGCTGTGCCTGCTATACTTGTTGGCTTTATTGGAGGATACAGAGGCTCAGTACACGAAATTCACCATGGCTTGCTTGCAACAGCCGCTGGCAGGTTCGTCGTGCGTCATGACAAGATATTCAATTCTATCTTGCTAACAAACCATAGCTCCTTAAGCCGCTTGATCACTGACGCCTTGAAGAATCGCGTCGGTAAATCTTAGAATTATATATCTACTCTAGCTTTTCATCTTTACGCTTATGTGTATTGGTCCCAGGTCGACTTCGCCCAGACTTTCTATCTCGGTGCCAGTGGGACGCTTCACAGCATGTATGCACAGGGTCCGTATGAAGATCATTATTCATCAAATCATCGTTCACACAACACAGAGATATCGACCAAATCCTTGATGGTCGGCAATCGTTTCCCTCTGGCCATTCGTCCACGGCCTTTGCCGCAATGTCCTTTATCACCTTGTTTTTAGCAGGCAAAACAGCTGCTCTGTGCTTCGGCATCACACCGCCGTCTCGTGGCTTCTTTCGTAGCCGACTTGCTCGCCTATGTCTTGTCCTCTTCCCATTGGTCTTCGCCATCTGGGTCGCCATCACGCGTATTGAGGATTATGTGGGTCCCTCCCTGACTACCTTCAGGGTTAGACTAATCGTCTTCGAAAGCGCCACCACAAAGAGGATGTGATTGTTGGGGGTCTCATCGGCATTCTTTCGGGGACCACCTGCTACCTTCTTTATTGGCCAAACCCTTTCTCTCCAAGCAGTTTTTTGGCAGAGACGACGGGTTGCCCCAGACTGACTTTGGTTGATGGCGTCGCTGGTAGATCCAGAGGCGAGGGCTACAGACTAGCGCCCGAGGGTCCTGACCTCGAGTCTGTATAACACCAAATTTACCTTTAGATGTCGGGCTATCATCCTATCGAGATTCTCCAAGTTACCCACTTTCCTGGCACGTTGCTGCATTACAACGCCTTTGTATTCGAGTTTTTCTGCTATGCACTTATATTTGTGACTTAGACATCGCCCCAATATACTCGGTACACAAAGTTAAACTTTTGCAGGTCTCTAATCGAATTTTCAGAGTTCTGTTCACGCCGTTTTTTGGGTTTGATTAAGAGCAACCGGGGATTGGTGATCCGAGGACCCGGTTCTTGAACCCCGAATTCACTAAACTGTACTACTCTCAGGGCGCGGGCATACGCACTGAGCCTAATCCACATCCGTAAAGCAAACACAGCCCTGTTGCTGGAAAATTACAAGCCTGTGAGATCCCACCCTACTGCTCCCAACCACGTGGTACGGGCTGATGGAAGCAGAGACCTATAACGCCTGGAATCATACAGCCTACTAACGCCATTTTGCCTCATTCCCATTACACACGCACCTTACACGCAAGTGTTTAATTTGGCGCTTCATGTTATTTCCAAGCCAAGCAACAACTGCCGCCGTGGTTTCATAAGTGTTATCAAATACAATGTAGCTAAGAGCGACGTGGAAGCGGAGGCAACAGCACACAGATGTATGAGGTCTGAGACCTGAGTACTGAATGTACTGAATGCGTCGGTCTCACTTGGACCCGCTTTTATAGAGACCCGCTTCACTCGGCACAAGCCTCATGTCGCGACCCTTGATGCAGGATCACTCGAGCCCCCCACGCGTAATCATAATGGTGCGTCACAAGTTTCATAACCCCATCTGTAGCTACGAGGAACCATCGTTTTGAGTAGAAGCCCGGCTATCCCCCACATCCTGCATCCGCCCCCCCATAGCACCCTGACTACCCACCTGTCCGTCACCCCCCTCGTCCAGACCTGCCTGCGCCGATTCATGAGCACCCTGCTCCCAGCCAAAACTATTCTGAGCATTGGTGTGCTCCCCTAAGACGATCGCGTCCGTGTCCTCCGCATACCCGTCGCCTCCATGACCCCACCACGCCTGACCGTCCCCTCCTGAGTTGCCATATGCGAACCCACCGCGGCCGCCTCGTGTTCCGAACGCGCCCCTACCCCGACCTCCGCGCAGAGGGCCTCCCCGAGGCTCTCCCATCCACCTCTGTTGACCAGTCCGCTGATTGCCCTGCGTTGCAGGCCCAGAGGGGGGCACCTGGTTTGCCATGCTAACAGTGAGTTCCATGACAAACATCATCAATTCCTCTTGTGTCGGCTGCCTCCCATTCGTGACGGACCACGCTTGTTGCAGGGCCTCCCATGATGTGGGCAACGTTGGGTCAAAGGTCGAGTAATCGAAAGACTCTAGCCCCAACTTGCCCATGTCTTGATGTAGGCCATCGCTGCCGCTGGTCGCAGATGCCATCTTGGGAGAAGCGATCGCCGAGGACTCGTGCTTGCCTGAGACCAGCGTCCCCTCCACATCGGGAGCCGGGGTGGGCGACAGCGCGGCAGGCGGCTGTGACGCTGGCCTTTGTTTCAGGTCATCAGCCGCCTCACTCCCGTCGCCATCTGAAGAGGGCCTAATTTCGCGTCCGAACTCATCTACCCCGGGATGTGAGGATGAGGCTTCGGTATCGTGATCGGGTTGGTCTACGATGGACGGCCGATGCGGAGGACTGTATGGCTTTATGTCTCTCCGACTGGTGCCTCCGTATCTACTTCGGGGCGGACTCCTCGACCGACTCCTTCGCCCGTGCGCGGCGCCGGGGCTGCGCGCGTTGTCGTAAAAGCGATCACGGTGACCTTCGCGATCGCGATCACCGTATCGCCCGCGGCCACGGCCCCGGTAACTACCTCTAAACCTGCCCCTATAACCGTGATAGTCGTTCTCCTCGATGGGAGGTGATGGTTGATATGTACGACCAACTTGGCCATCCCACGACCCGTCCGAAGTGGTTCGTGAGTTGTTCCAGTATGCAGGCGGATTTGAAGGGCCAGCGACAATCTCGGAGGATGGTGTGATAGGCGCTGGTGGCGGCGGAAGCGGCGTCTGAGTTGAGGGTGTAGTTATCTCAGGATTAACGGTCCGAGTTAATTGCTGAAATAATTTTAACTGATTCGCGTCAAGGCGAGGGAGCTGCACTTGTGCGGATTGAGCGTTATTTGTGGTTGTTTGGCTGTGATCCTCCCAGTCAGGTCTCAGGCCAAGGTAAAGTTGGGGGAATGACTCACGGGCCATCCACTGGTATTGGGACATTACTAGCTTGGGAGAGAAGGGCCAGCAACGTCGCTTGTACCGAGGCGGCCTGACTGGCAGGGTCTGCAGGTGTCTCAGTATTTGCGTGCAGACTCAGAGCCGCTTGTGGAGGCGCCGAAGGTATCACGGGCTCGATTACGGCGTTCGACACTGGTGCGGGAACTGGCACGAAACAAATCAGACATTCGCCATTTCTCTCACTTTCCAAAAAGCGTAAAGCGAAAGCATAGTTGGGATTGCACAAAGGGGGAAATACTCAGCGAACATGGAATCGGGACAAGATAAGCACCTGGAGCGTCATCACCCTTTAGAGCGTTTTCCAATCTCGTCAACACCGTAGGTGGGAAAGTAGACGACTTGGCCCAGATGTCGAGTATTTTCTTCGCCTTTTCCTGAAATTCATAGTACCACAGCAGATAGTTAGAACCCTCGTTCATTCACCTGGCCGTCAGAAAAAGAGATGAAAACTATGGACCCAAGCGTAATATATGATCAACGCGCAGAGATAGTTTCTTGTGACGCGTTCATGGTAATGAGCTACGACGTGTGTAATCCGGGATTCGGGAAGCTCAGATTTGAATGATGCCTCGCGGCGGCATTAAATAAAGTGCCATCGATGGCGCAATGCCGTTGCCATACCCGGCATTACAAACCTTGGCAAACCTACCCTGTGCTGTGAAGGGAGAACAACTAACACAACAAAAGATCCCTCCCGGGTGTGATAGGGAGAAGCTGCGTATGCTTGACTGACCTTGCCTTCTGGCACACCATTACCCATCATGTCCTGAAATAAGCCTTCCAAGACAGCTTCCAGTTTAAGCAGGAATGTGGCACTGTTGCCAGACTGAGCATCACCAGTGAACCCGTGCTTGAGTGCGTGACTACGAGCTGCACGCGCCAACGCGTCGAATGCATACAGACTGGGCACCTTATACTGAGGCTGCAGGGATTTGTGTGTACGGTATAACATGGACACCATCTGCGCATCGTTCTGAGAGTAAGAAAAATTCCCAAAGTTAGCAAACATTCCGTTAGTGACAAGAAGAACCATAGTTGGAATTAGTTTTCATGTTCGATTAGCCAAGGAAAACCTGGAACGTACCTCGAAGCACTTTTTCATCACCTCACTCAACCGGTTCATCTTGGAAAGTGACACACGCTTTGTCGACACAACATCTCTGAGGGCACTCTCGAACTCCTATAGAGCCATGATGATCAGCCACGGCTCTCCTGAAGAAATAGGGATCATCGTGTACCTCCAAAGAAGGCATTTGTGCACTTTTGCCGTCCAGCAGTTCAAATTCTGTGTTAGCAACTGGGCTGGGTTGGGTGCACTACACCAATGACTCAGGGAAAGGAGTGGAAGGGGTTGCCTTGTTTGTCACTGTTGTCATACGAGCGCCCAACAGAACTCAACTCAATACTCAACAACTTGAGCCAGGACCGGGGCTGACGGGCCTCACTCGGTCTACATTGCAAGGCTGGTTTTCCTCAGATTCTAATCCAATCCATTGCAATATCACCAAACACAATGCAGTTCTTCCTTTCCCCTGATCTTCGTCACCCAGACCCTGATTTTAGAGATTACATGGCTGCTGACAGTGACAGTGCAATGACTAGGCCCTCGGCTAATCCGTGTCCACAGTGTGAGCCGACTCCCCGGTCCCATCATCACGAAACCGTCATCGTCTGGAGTTCTGGGACATACTATAACAGCTGGGCCAGTTCCTTTCAAATGTGGGTTTAAGCGCCCATCCTTGGAGTGTGCCACTTCTCTCAAAAGTCTTGCACCATCCATTGATAGTCCATAGCTCTCGTTTGCAAACTCGGGAGGATTGGCTGATCTGGTCAAGGAACATTTACAACGAAGTACTGTCGTGTCTTTCGGCAGTGAGCAACCTGCAAAGGTATGGTAGGGTACGATGGTATCTTGCAAATGATTGACACAATCAAGAAATCATGGTGAGTGGGCATGCCCTGCCGTCAGCTTATTGATCATTTTTGCGCGCTGAGGTGTGTCAGCGAAGAGTGCACAAACGAGCTTGATGAGTTCCTGTGTCTCGTAGTCGACGAGAGCCCCCTCGTCAAAGAGGTAGCTGATATCTGCCAGAGATGCTTCCTGCATGGAAAGTGTTCAAACCGATTCGTATTTATTCACAGAAATAACGTACCAAGAGCTCGGAAAGATACGAGAATTTGAGCCATGCTGGGACGCACCCAACAACGACGGAAGGCTACATTCACATGGGTACAGTGGAAAAGCAGCCGATGCATGAGCACGTACTTGCCCGGAATCATCGATGAACAGCCCCTCGAGAGCATGTAATATCCGACAAAGCTCGCTTAGACGGTGGGATTCGACTTCAGTAATGTCTGGGAGCGCAAGTATATCGTCCACAATACAAGTGAGACAGAAGTTTACAAGGGATCCAAGTGCGTCAAAGTACTTGGATTTGTTCAAAACACCCTGCACTTGCCTAGTTATCAAAGGGTTACGCGGAGGGGGACTAGATTGCTCACCTTCCACTGTCTCGCAACTCTTCGCACTTGTGACAGAACGTCCATTATGGCAGCTTCACATCCATCATAATGCTCCTGTTCAGCGGTGCCGACGAAACCCTCAGCCTTCTTCAGAGACTCTGCCACCAAGTCCTGTTGTATCTCCTGCGATACGTCATTCATCGAATCACAACAAATACCAAGCAAACCACCCACAACACTTTGCTCAAACCATCTCTTTCCCGTTGCCTCCAGAGCACCTGCTGTCTCCAAAAGCCTGTCCTTGGTGTCAACAGTACACTGTCGTGCAGCGCTGAGAACCCTCCCATGCGCATATATACAGTCATTTGCAAACACGATAGATTTGGGCTCAGTTAGCTGACTAAACTTGACGGGATACAGGGCCCGAAATAGGTCTAGCACGGCGGGTGCCGTTTGTAGTATTACCGACCCTCGTGTCTGCTGCTGCCCAGTGGATGTCTTGGAATCGAAAATCGCTGTGGATGCGAACTCATTGCCTTCGTGCAGAATACTATCCACAGTATCTGCAAGTTGCCGTGTACGCGCAGAAATGGCGTGCGTTTCTGCCTGAGGTACTGACTTTGGGGGTTCTTTCTTCTTGCTTGGAAGAGTGGCGTTGTTTGTCCCGACGAGCTCACTTTGTCTTTTCGATGCAGGCGGCGGTCGTCGAGTAGTGGCAATAGGGGAGTTCGTGACTGGTGGTGGGGAGTGTGGTGGAGTGTCCTTCGCTTTTGCCTTGCCGGCAAGCACTTCGAGACGGGCGGCGGGTTTGGACGCGAGAGCAGCAGGAACAGATGGAGGTGGGGAAGGGTTGGATGACTCCCCCCAGGGGTCGTCATCCCAGTCTGCACCATTATCAGAGGAAGACGCTTGGGGAGAGGCAGTCGCGGGGGTGTTTGCTTCTTCGCCATCTTCGCCATTGTCATCCCAACCCCAGGCAGCGTCATCAGTCACTGGCTCTGGCTCTGCTGCTGTGTCCCTCAGGTGGGTGGGCTCTGGAGGGATCCCGGGTTCAACGAGTTGAGGTTCGGTTGGCGCATCATCGAACCCCCACGCATCTTCTTCCTCTGCGGCAGAAACTACATCGTCGGTGTCCCCACTTTCTTCCCCTTCTAACCCCCATGCGTCATCGCTGACATCTGCGGCCCCGTCTGAGCTAGAACCAGAACTCTGAGCAACCGGAGCGGAATTAGGCGGTGGGTTTGGTGGAAGATCCAGCAAATCAACCTCAACACGGATTTGCATGCCGTCGTCTTGACGTAGAATTATCTGTCTTGCATCCTCCAATATTTGTGCCCTTCGCTTCCGCTCATAATGTGAAGACACCGCGTCGGCCCATGTTTTTATCTCATGATCGCGTGGATCCTGGCCAAGCATGCCAACGACATACTTCTCTTCGAACTCCTTGGCCTGCGTCACGAGGTGAAGATATGGTGGCAGAGCTGCAAGAGAGGATGGCAGGAGAACCATCAGGAACTGCTGTAGCAAAGCAGTAGTAACTGGTTTGCACAGTGTTCTCTTGAAGTTTGCTACGTGTGAGGGAGGCAAGGCGGCAAACAAATGTGCATTGAGGAAGTCCAGAACAGTGACCAGGTTTTTCAAGCGCGTTGATAAATCTTCAGTAACAGAGGTTGGGGGAAGAAACGAGAGCATCTGTGAGGAATCCGTTGCGGATGAACGGATAAGAGAAGTGGGTTCTGTGAGAAGATGATCAACGTAGTAGGCATTGATATCACGGCGGAGCACAGCAAGGTGGTGTGAAAGGGAAGTGGCGGAGAGGGAGGAAAGTACCGACGCTAGGCTGAGCGTAGTTGTTGAATCCCGTACTGAAACACCATGAGATATCTTCAATGGTATGAACTACAATGGACCCACCTTGCACTGAAGCCCGGATCGTGAGTTCCCGATGGGAGAGTACCAAGCTCCTCCTATATGCGTCGTTAAGCTGTTCTTCTACGCGGTCTCTTATGGTCCTGAATGCAGTCTAGATGAGAAAACCAAATATTCAACCACTGGTAATGAGCATTGTATTGCGCGAGGTGCACCTTCAGATGTGAAAACACCTCTGCCTCTGTCAAGGCAGGTGGTGCAACATCCAGTAAACCCTGAAGCTGGGTTGAAATTTCCACGGCCTCTGTAAGCCTTCCTTCATTGGCAAGACTGACAATGGAGTCGTATTCCTTCCGGCATTGTAAGAGGTGTTCCATGGCGTCATATGTCGTTTCTGTGTCTTGCGTGTGTTGTGCCAAAGTGGCATGCGCTGACAGGGTGCGTAGTAGGGCGGGTATCATACCCAGCTTTGCAGAGATATGAATTGTTTCACAGAAAATTTGGAGACACACGCTACCTCTGGATGGGACACGGCATCGTCAAGCTCGTCCACATTTGCAGTAAGTGCAACGAGACGTTCTTGCATAGCCTTTGAGGACGCCAGTTGTTGTTCGAACAATGGAAGGTCTTCATATATTCGCTCATGTATTTTTGTCTATGAAAACGTCAGTACACAGGGTGTACAATTTGGATGGGGTGCACTTTTGAATCAAGGATCGCGTCGTCGAGCTCTGCAACCCATGACGCCACAAGATCTGCATTGAATTCCTTGGCACTTGCCGAAGAGATCTTTGAAAGTATTCTGGAAGAGATGTCCTGAGATACCGCCCTGCGTGGTAAATGAGAGGGTACTGGGAAGGCCATGTATAATGATGCATACTGGATTCTGGCAGCCAGTCACTGTACATGAACCACGCCTCCGGGCCGGCGTCCCGGGGCTAACTTACAATTCTTGCCATCATGTAGACACAAGCACCAATAGTGTTTTCGAGAAATATCGCTGTCATGTGGAGCTGAGATGTAATGAACAGGTGATCTAAACACGTAGAGTGCTACTCTTTTGACTTTGCATTTGCCGTCAGTTCAACTGCATTTTTAAAAGCTCCCAAGAGTGCAGTCAACTGAAGCCTTTCATTGGCACCAGCAGATAACCGATATCTGTCACGAGGTGAGTAACGCGAGGGGGTACTGGGACACAGAAGACAACCAACTCTGTTGTTGCAAGTTGATCCAGGAGGTATACTCGTGCTGCGGGTGGGAATTCAATAGTATCTATATATTCAAATGCCCCAGCAAGGAGATCTTGCAGTGCTAGACCTCGGTCAGTCTTAAGCGCAGTAATCACTAACGCCAATTGTCAGGTTCATGTCAATAACTATAACTTTTGTAAGAGTAGAAGTACTCACTCTGATGGGAGGTTGTAAACTCTTCGGACAACATTGAATTTACAATCGCTTCAATATCCGCCGGATGTGGGCTTCCAGTGCACGTATAAATTTCCGTCTCTCCTATGCGCTCATAGGCTGCATGACAGGCTTGCAGTACGTTAAGAGCACGGCGCATGTCACCCTTGGATAACTTGAGGAGGGCTGCTTTACCGTCATCAGTGAGGTTGAGACTACACAAACATATGAACACAGTAGGATGCTGCGCGATAAAAAAAATCGCACTTCTCAGCCTCCACAACATGCTTCAACCTCTTTTCAACTTCTGTTATAGGGAGAGGTGAAAACCGGAAGCGTGTGCAGCGGCTTTGGATCGCAGGTATTATCTTGTTGACATAATTGCAGATGATGCAGAAACGGACATTCTTCGTGTACTGCTCAATAATACGGCGAAGTGCTGCTTGTGCGGCCGTTGTCATCATGTCTGCCTCGTCCAATATAATAAGTTTGAATCCTTTTGAAAATAGTGTTCGGGTCTCTGCGAACTGCTTGATCTGTTCGCGGACGACATCAATGCCCCTGTCGTCAGAGGCATTTAGCTAGTAAAGTTGAGCATTTTGACTAGACCTTGTGGCAGGGATGAGGTCCCACCTCAAGGATTTGCTTGCGAAATGTGGGACCGTATATTCGCCTTGCCACGGCAATAATTGTTGACGTCTTTCCAGTCCCAGGCGGACCATAGAAAAGAAGATGAGGCAGTCTATTCTTCTCAATAAATCTTTCAACTAGTTTAGAAATGATGAGCTTAATAAATAAAAAACCAGTGGACAGAGCTCAGAGGACTGACTAGTGCCAGTGATATCCTTGTGCGAGACAACATCATCCAATGTTACAGGCCTGTATTTTTCCACCCTGTGTATTCTCCCTGTTGGCCGTTATCTCGAACGCGAGAGAAATTTCATGTACCAAGGGAGAGTGTCGTCTCTTCCTGCTAAAGGGTCTTCGGGTTCATCATGAAGGACTGCCTTGCCTTTCCCTTTTGCCACTGACGACAAGGAATGAGGCTGTGGGTCCGTTTGTTGCATTTCTTCATCGCTATTCATATTGGGACCTATGCAAGTGCGTTGGACGTGTAGGAGTGGAGGACGCGTCCGCAGATTCGACGCGTCAAGCAAGGTATGACGCGACGCGCTAGCCGTCTCGGCGTAATGCGAGACAAACCTTATTTTTATCCCACGCACAGACCATCGACAAAACTTCATAAGTAGATCAATCCTTTCCACCCCACACTTCATCCCAACAACACCGGCGTGCCTCATCGAAGACTCCACCGTTCAGTTCGCTGGATAGATAGAGGCGTCCGGTCAGTGTGTTACCTATCACTCTACCATACCTCCGCTGACTTTCACCTAGTACAAGATGCAGATCTTCGTTAAGACGTGAGTTTTGCTTTGAGAGATACTCCTATCGAAACCCATTTTCTACTATTTGTAGCCTCACTGGAAAAACGATCACCCTTGAGGTGGAATCCTCTGATACTGTTGATAATGTGAAGGCCAAGATTCAAGACAAGGAAGGGTGAGCTACGCGAACCCCTGTCAATAAAAACATTTGGTGACCTCTGATCGATCCTAGCATTCCTCCGGATCAACAGCGTCTGATTTTTGCAGGAAAGCAACTCGAGGATGGACGCACGTTGAACGACTACAACATCCAGAAGGAGTCCACCCTTCATCTTGTTCTCCGCTTACGCGGTGGCGCGAAGAAGCGCAAGAAAAAGACGTACAACGTATGTGTCACCTTATTTCTAGTGATCCTCTGATTTGCCAACCCGTGTGATGTACATAGACCCCGAAGAAAATCAAGCACAAACGCAAGAAGGTCAAGATGGCCATCTTGAAATATTACAAGGTCGAGTCTGATGGCAAGATCAAGCGTCTCCGTCGCGAGTGCCCGACTCCTACCTGTGGAGCTGGTGTCTTTGTATGTGCATTTATCTCCAATCTAGAAACACCTTATTGACCCTTGGCTTCTGGTAGATGTCCTTCCACAAAGACCGCCAGTACTGTGGCAAGTGCGGTTTAACCTACACATTCCAACCCGGTACCAAACCTCCTGTAGTATAGTTGGCGCCATGTAATAGCAGTCATTTCATCCGCCCTGTTATACAAAATATACAGACCGATCTTCACATCTGGGGTATAGCTCTTTCTGAACTGGTTCGCTGTGAGTCTGCAGCCAAGGTTGCATGAACTTGGATCAGCTCTGTTCGTGAAATGATGTCCGTAGACACGAAAACTGGGATGGCTCGAACCTGGGAAATATGGTGATAGCCTTCCATGTCGAAGCGATATGCAAAGGGAGTGAGAACATAGAGAACAGGGTGTAGGGAGTAATTACACTTTATTAGCATATCAGAGCTCGTCGGGCGTCAGGGTCTACAGATTCGACCGCCCAACTCTATGAATGAATGAATGAAAAGTATTAGGAGCTAAGAAAAGTAGAGCGAAATCTAGTGGGTAAAGATGGGGCTGAACGTCAACATGTTCTAAATTCTAAATTCTAAATTGGTACCGCGCGGCCACCAAGGCCGAAGTAGCACTCGAACACATCTGCCCACGATGTTTCGTCGCCGCAATCAAACTCGATCTCACTGAGCGCCGGGAAAGCACGGTAGATGCATTCCGCGAGGCCGGCGGGGTCTATGGTCTTGCCCGTGCGCACGCACCCGATCGTCAAGCGCGCCAGCGCAGTCTGCGAGGGCACGGCCAGGGGAGGATGCGCGGGCAACGGAAGGACCGCGACGTCCATGGGGAGGCCGAGCTGGCGCAGACGCGGGCAGCGCGCGGCGAGGACGGATAAGCTGGCGGGGGTGGCGCGCGGCTGCGTCGTGAAGTAGGCGGGCAAGTCGAAGACGTCGACGGGGCGCGACCAGAGGGCGAGCTCCTCGATTTCGGGCCACCAGCTCGCGACGGTCGTCAGGTCCGCGTCGCCCAGGTCTGGAGGGACGGACGCATCGAGGGCAAAGCGGCGCAGGTGGGCGAGGCGGGCAAGTGGGGTCAGGGTCGCGAGGGTGATGTGGAGCTTGGGCGGGAAGGCGTGGTCGAAGGCCTCGCATAGGCTGGTCAGGACTTCGAAGGAGAGGTCGGTCAAGGAGGAGTGGGTCCTTTCTGCGAGGATGGCGAGCGCAGGCGTCCAGGAATCGACGGAGCGGGGTTTTAGGTCTGATTCCAGGCAGACGGTATGCAACCTGCCCTCTGGAAGGTGCGCGAAAAAGATCCCAGCAACCGCCGGGGATACACGTATACGAAGGGCTCGGAGAGATGGGAAGAGCGCGGTATTTGAGCCGACGGAACCAAAACCTTCGGCCAGGTCTGCTATGTTTGGACAATCTAGTTGCAAGCGCAGATCTTCCAGGTTCGGAAAGTATGCGATGGATGCTAGCGTACGTGGCATCAGGGGGAGCCACCGCATATACTAAGGGAGCGGAGCTCGCGCATAAACGCAATGGAGTTGATAACTCGATCCGAAAGCCGGCCCAGCAGGCGCAGGTGATGCAAATTGGTTGAGACACGCGCGATCGCATCTAGATACACATGCAGTGATTCGTGGAGCCCCTGCGTTCCCTTGCTGGCACGAAAGCCAATATCAATAGTGACACTTTGCAAGCTCCGTGACAAATACAAAGCGAGGGGGAGATCTTGTCTGGTCGTATCCTTCAGAACTAAATGTACAGACCGAAGTGAAGGAAGAGATAGGCTTCCGGAGGCGATCACGTCGACAATGTTAGGACATAACTTGAACTTTGGCAAAGAGCATGTACTCTGGCCTATATTTCGGACCCGCGAAGCATAGGCATGAAATCGTGCAAGAGCATCAGAGGACGTATTACCACGTGGTGCATCCTATAACACACATCTTCTTAGGACTGCTCAGGGAATATCGGTAGTACACTCACGTGTGGAAGAAGGGCGAGCAAAGGGTCAACGGAAGCCAGGGATACCCACAGATAGTCTAAGGCGGGGTCCTTCCAGGCGCGACAAACTATGGCAAGACGATAGAAAGTTTTGAGAGCGAGTAGACGACTCGAGCCATGGTGAATATGGTCGAGGATTATTCTGAGAACTTCATCTAAGAGGAGCACGGGATGCATTTGGTGATGGTATTATAGAGCGATATGGCTCGGATGGGTTGGGACTCTATGGTAGGGAGAGAAGGGGGGTATGTTGATGGAAAGCCGGGTGGCTTGTTAAAAGCGAGAGCTGAATAAAGGGGAAACAGGGGTGGCGCAGGGACAGATGGAGGTGGATGAAAAAAGAACGGAACAAAAAAAAAGCGACATCCAGGCAGGCGAAAAGATGCGAGATATTATAATGGCCAGTGGCAGGTTGCCTAGGCGTCCGCGAATGTGAGGCGGGGAAATAAAGCAGGGCTGCTGTGGAGAAACTGTTCCGAGTCGGTTGCGTTGAGAGCGAGAGCGAAATGAATAATTGAATGCTCCCGGTCGTTTTTCCTAATTCGTCCACACAAAATTTCCTCAACTTGCCTCGTGATTGGCCGGGTTGACTTCATTCATTCGTTCGTCCCCTCCCGACCCGCGGGAGCAGTGAAGTGACCCGACTCATACCACCAGAGTGAAAGGAAAAACAAGGTAAGCGTCGTCTATTCCGAATCCGCGGCCGTCCTAGCAACACATCGCTACTCTATCCTACTGCTGTATGACCGGACTTTAGAGAACCAAAACGGTCTCTCGTTCTTGAGCCCCAATGCCGTCGCTTCCCCGTCCTCTAAATTTATCGATTCGTACTCGTCAAACTCTAACTTATTCCACCGGCCCAATGGACGCGACCGCAGTGTCAGTGTCATCTGAAATGAGTAGCGCGCCGTGGGGTTGGATGGGTCTACCAGATTCGAAACGAGCACAGTTAACCCGGAGAGCTTCCACATGCCAATATAGAACCCCTGGAAGGAATTAAAAAAAACATCATGCACAAAGAAGCATTGCCATCCCGCACCTTCATGCGAAGGGTTGGCTTGAGTATGGTGATCACATGCTGTGGCTCGTGTTCTTCATTCGCAAGGAGCGAAATGACCTGGCCATTCGGGTAGAACCGCCTGAGTGAGGACATGAAAGGACATCCAGGAATTTTCTCGCAACAGTACCCACAAATAGCGATGATAGGTGATAAGGTGACTTATCTGTGCCATGTCAGACCATTCGCTTGCGCGAAAAAAAAAGTTGGTACCGACATTAACCCATGCATTCTCGCTCAGCCCGTGTCGTCTACACCTTAAAATGAATGACACGAAAAGGGACTTCTTTGATGAGCAAATACATGTAGTGGCATACCGCGATGTACACGCCATCCAGTCGCACCCGCGGCCGCTCTATATACACGCGCCGATAATCTGAGGAGTACTGGTCTACGATGTCATCGAGAACATCGTCTGGTGCGATCTGTGGAGGCTTGTATATCGTTTCTACGAATGACCTGGAAGAAATGCACTATGAGAACTGCATCGGCCATCCATGACATGGTGCGGAAAACGCCGTCAGAGGCAAGGAGCTCCGAAGATGTGGATGATCGGCACCTGCGCATTAGAGAAGAATGGAAGTAAGAAGTCTGACCTCCAGATTGTGGCGTCAACCGTGATCATCCTCGCTTTCCTGCTCACAAGGCCGAAACGCTCGACTGCCGTAAAGCTCAAGTAGCTGAGGATGTGTACCAGGAGTTCATCTGGGAGTCGCGGGAGAAATGACGGCACCCTCTCGTCCTCAGGCTCGAAAGATAATGGCACAGGAAATGCTGCCAATATTCCCGCGAGTAAACTGGATACTTGTTGCTCGGGTTGATGAGGCACAGAGGGTGGAGGCTTCACATGTACTACCCCAGGAGGACAAGGGACCGCCCCCCTGTTCTCCATGTTCTGCTCAAGAGGGGACACAGTCGTAATCATGGCAGTGGCCTCCAGCATCGTGCGAGCAGCAATCCGCTCTCTGAGGTGATATACCCTGTCGACATTAGAATCCATGCGAAAAGCCCGCCGATACAGTCGTAATGCATCGTCGAGTTCGCCAACTTGCTCATGTGTAACGGCTTTGCTGTACACCCCAAGCGCATCGTTGTGCGACCGTGATACACCTGAATGGTGGGGATTGCTAGCTTCGGAGGTGGATGCCTGTTCGGGGGGTGCAGCGGCAGGATCTGCGGGGTCTTGCCGTACCTGTTGTAACCTTGTCTTTTCCTGTACCTCCCTTCTCCAGTTTTCACGAAAATCCCTGAGCTCGTCCGTCTCCTGCTCCTCCACGGCGACCATGGGTATGATGTTGTTGACGCTCGCAGGGATCAAGCCGCTGACCAATAACTAGTTCTTTATGATGTCGATTACATAAGCTCCTCCTTGGAAGGCTTCGTGGCCCAAACGGATTCACTCGCCATTTCCTACTCACTGTTTGGGAGTCGAGTCTGGTTTTCAGGCTCTCCCTACCCACTGTTTTCTGTCGTTTCGAATCGCCACCCTGAACAAAATCTCTGATGGAGAGTAACAGAGACGAGGCACTCCGCTGTCTCCACATTTCCCAGAAGCATCGTGCGGCCGGTAATCTCCCCTCCGCTCGCAAGTTTGTACAGAAGTCATTGGCACTCTTTTCGACCCCCGAAGCGACCAAGCTACTTGCATTGATCGACTCCGAGGCTGCCTCATCCTCATCATCCGCGTCCTCTGATGGGTCGTCATCTTCGGCGTCCACAGCAACGGATCCTACATCTTTCACATCCGCAACGGAAACACATCCATCTGCGTCCGGTGCCAAACACAGACATGCACCATCAGTTGCCGAATCCACCCCCCAATCGACAAGTGCGAAGAAACGGGAGTATACAGCTGAAAATCTTGCAATAGTCAAGCGAGTACGAACGTGCAGGGTAACAGAATATTACGAGATCCTTGCGGTCAAGAAAGACTGCGATGAAGCAGAGGTGAAGAAGGCGTACCGTAAGGTGAGCTGCGGTGTCATCCGCAGGTACGACGTACGCTCAACTTTGATGCAACCTTTAGTTGGCGCTAGCACTCCACCCAGACAAAAATGGTGCTCCAGGCGCCGACGAAGCATTTAAGAGTATGTCCTCCCTTTCGAGAAAAATTCCATCCCAACACTGTTTCAGTGGTTTCCAAGGCGTTCCAGGTCCTTTCAGGTTCGTACTTGGTCATGTATTGTCCCTGGATGTCTCATGAACATATCTGAAACAGACCCACAAAAGCGGGCGATATACGACCGCAGTGGGGGTGATCCTGAGTCAAGATTCGGTGGAATGTCGTCTTCGGGGCCTTCATCGGGTTTCCAGACCAGTCCGTTTTCCGGCGCCACGTTCGATGGGGAGCTCAGTCCAGAAGACCTCTTCAACATGTTCTTCGGCGGGGGTACGGCCTTCAGTACTGGCCCAGGTGATCTCCCGCACAAAGTATATGAACCGACTTCATATTCTAACTCCCATCCATAGTGTTTACTGCCAGCTTTGGACCCGGAGGGTTCCGCACAACCCGCGTTCATACATCACGGGGACGGGCACAAGAGCAGCAACAGGAACCGGCCACTCCACGGTCACTCTTCGTTCAGCTCTTCCCCCTCCTTATCCTATTTGCATTCTCCCTTATCTCTTCTATCCCAAACCTGTTCGTCACACCCCCTGTGCCCGACCCACACTTTTCATTCGAACCCTCCGCGCGTTTCAACCTGCCAAAGATGACACAGACACTTGGCGTACAGTATCACGTCAATGCGGCTGAATTCTCCCGCCATCCTATAGCAGCGGAAATTGCGCGGTCAGGGCAGAGTAGTCAACCGCAATCCATGCCCGCTCTGCGCCGCTTTGAAGAGAGTGTGGACCGGGTATTTAAGCAGGAGACATACACGATATGCCAGCGTGGGATGGACTCGAAACAGCGGCGAAAAGATCAAGCTCTCGGATTCTTTGGCATCGGCGCAGATTGGGAAAAGGTGAAGCAGATAGAAGCAGAAACTGTAGAGAGCTGCGAAACCCTGAGGCGGATGGGATTGCTCAGGTAGAAACCTGAACAGAGGCCCGAGGAGCTAAATAATTATGCAGACTCTTTATTCGGTCCCATACGTTGGCATGTATCATGGGTGACCCGTATTCCTCATTCTATATCTTACAGATACCTGTTTATTCACCGCGATGAAACATCCGTTGTTCATCTACACGCGTTGTACTCGACCCCCATGTTCTGAGGTGCAAATGTGTCGAATGATCGAAGTGGTAACGGATATGACATTTGATATTAGGCGCCTACCAAAACGTCGGACGTAGGGACCTCGCAACTGGTCGTACTGGAAATCAATCGGAAACGCAATGCCTATTGCTTTGAGATGAAGCAAATAACAACCCATCACTTGTTGACAAAAGTACATTCTATTGGGGTGCACGCTCTACGACGCCTGCTTTTGACGCTCCAGCTTGAGATAGAACGCCTCCTGGCGTTCCACTACAGAAAGAAAGTGAGAAGAGGATTCGAAAAAGACGGAGTTGCTTCAGATTGAAAGACAGGAGGATTGCACACTGACCAGCCTTTAGATGGCTTCCATACCTGTGGTTGAGAGGGTCAGTGAATCTGTTGGTCATGCTGCAACAAAAAGATACAGACCAATAAGCGTAGGCACCGGCGATGCCAAGGCCCAATCCACAAGAGAGGTCAAGCCAGAGCCTCTTCCTGAGTTTTCCGGTGATAGGTGCGATGGGCATTGTGAGATGTGTTGGTGGGCTGTGTGGCTTGTTGAACAGCGGAAGGGGTCGGCAAACGAGTGGAGAGCGGCTGTCGCTGTCGGCTGTCGGGTCGTCCAAACCCAAACCCAAACAGCACCAAAGGATGCTGATTACATAATCGGCTCGTAGTACGTAGCCCCTCCTCAGCGGTCACCTCACCTTGGTCTTTGCCTGCCTCATCACCTGCCTCTCGCTGCTCGTCTTGCAGACGCGCCAACAATCTATCAATCATATAAATTGCCTCTGCTTTCCCCAGGAGGCGGACGATCCTTAGATCTTACGCCCTAACCCTGCCTACATTACACTCTCTTACCTCATGGATCCGGACGCTTCAGGCGGCTGGCGATTTGCCCAGTGTTTCGGTGACAAGGGAGATGTAGAAGACATCACAGAAGGTAATTAGCCCTCCCTTTGGGTCTGGTCCGGGCGTCGGGCATGTCGTCTCTTTCACCCCTGCACCCCGGACCCCCGTGCGAATCGCCGTGTACCTTTCACGCAGCCTCACTCACGTACCCAAAATATGGACAGCCGATATCATTTCCGCCGTCGAGTTTGACTCTACGGGAGACTATCTCGCAACGGGCGACAAGGGCGGTCGTGTAGTGTTATTCGAGCGAAATGATATGGTGCGTTCCTATCCCCTTTCTCTTTTGTATCCGCTTCTCCCACGTTCGCTAATTTCAACCTGCTGATCCATCTGCGGAATACGCACTCATTTTATACCTTAGAAAAAGAGCTGCGAATACAAATTCTACACCGAATTTCAGTCGCACGAGCCAGAGTTTGACTACCTCAAGTCACTCGAGATTGAGGAGAAGATCAACAAGATTCGATGGTGCAAACGACAGAACTCTGCGCACTTCCTACTCTCGACGAATGGTACGTCGTCGCCCGACCAAAACTGTCGCGTGTTGACATTCTCTTATTTGTCTGTTTTGCATGAATCCTCATAGACAAGACAATCAAGTTATGGAAAGTCTTCGAAAAGTCATTGCGGGTGGTGTCAGAATCCAACATGAGCGATGGACAACGAGCCCTCCCGCCACCATCATTAAGGCAGCATTTGCGATTACCACGTATGCAACATCAGGACAACATCATCGCTGCCGTACCGCGTAAAGTTTACTCCAATGCACACGCTTATCATATCCATTCTATCACCGTCAATTCCGACCAGGAGACGTATATCTCCGCAGATGATTTACGGATCAATCTCTGGAATTTGAATATCAGTGATCAGAGTTTCAGTCAGTCGTTCTCTTGGATTATTACCCAGTCCTGATATTTGATGTTTATTTACGTAGATATTGTGGACATCAAGCCAACTAACATGGAGGAACTCACCGAGGTTATCACGGCTGCCGAATTTCATCCCACGCAATGCAACGTTTTCATGTATTCTAGCTCGAAAAGCAATATCAAGCTTGCGGATATGCGGGACTCTGCGTTATGCGACCGGCATGCGAAGTGTACGTCACCTCTCACGGTTATATCGGGTTCTGTTCACCAAGCGACTTACGATTTGGTCGCAGTATACGAGGAGGAAGAGGATCCAGCGAATCGATCATTCTTCTCGGAAATTATTTCCTCCATCTCTGACGTCAAGTTCAGTCATGATGGACGGTACATCCTTGCCCGTGACTACCTGTCACTGAGGATCTGGGACGTCAATATGGAGTCTCGGCCGTTGAAGACCATTCAAATACACGATCACTTGCGCGGGAAGTTATGTGATCTGTACGAGAATGACTGCATCTTTGACAAATTTGAATGCACATGGAGTGGAGATGACAAGTGGGTCCTTCCTGTTATGCCTGTCCTTTCGAAACAAACATCTTCCAGGAATGTCCTGACCGGTTCTTACCACAACTACCTGCGCATCTTTGACGTGGACACACTGAATGATGTTGTGTTGCAAGCAGACAAGTCGGCGTTCAAGGCGAAGAAAATCGGCGGGCCCTTGCCGGGTAACAAGCAGCTTGGAGCTAAGAACGGTATAAAGCCAGGGTTGAAGGATGCAATGCAACTCGAGCCGCTGGACTTCAACAAGAAGATCCTCCATGCGAGTTGGCACCCGAGAGAGAACACTATCGCGGTCTGTGTCCTTGTATGGAGCATGCGCTGCAGTCACACTGATATTGCAGCATCTATAGATTGCTGCTACGAACAACCTATTCTTGTACAGCGCCGCGTGATTGTCCGCCCAAACACGACCACCATCACCGTCACGACCACCTTCCATAATACGCGTGTTACACTTACCACCAGGCCATGAAGCAGCATGCCTCCTGCACTTTTTTTTGGACAATGCCTCCGTTTAACCCCTCCTGTCCCCCTTCATCATCCGTCCTACCGGCCCTCAATCCTATCCCCCAAACCTTCCACTCGTTTGCTGCACTCACAACACCTCCTTTCCTTTCATCATCTTCAACGATACCCTATAGTTCCACCTTGTGCTACCAAGGTTTTCCATCCATGTAGCTTTGGGAGATGAGACGGACGGACGGGAGGAGAACGGAGACGAACGGGAATGAAACGTGAGAGTAGAATTATGGTACACGGCGACCGCTATATAGTGGTGTGGTGTGAGAAGTAATGCAATAAAGGTTCCTTTGTATCATAACACTCCTGTCGTGCTATGGACACCGAAGTTGCAGGTCAACTTGGAATAGGTCCACTCATCACGACGGACTTTGGACATGTCTTCATTTCTGGCTGCCTCACGGGAAATTGTCCTCTGACCAGTACTCCTAATGCGCGCCCGAGAGTCATGGCCAACCCACCATAACGTTCCAATCACTTGCCCAAAGTTGTCCGACCGCCCCTAGGGAACATTGCGGTGGAAGCGAACAACCGCGAACAGCACTTGGAGCCAGTCGTGAGAGCGGAGCCCCAAGATGCCCTGAGAAGGCCTCCGGCATTGGCAAGGTCCCGGAATATCCTCGCATTTCTGTTCAGCCGCTCGCGAGGAACTGTCACTTTCTGCAGCTTCCTTTTTTTCGAATTCTGACGTGGGTTCGCACGGGAAGAGTGTGCATCTGATTCCCCTTTGCATGATGATGCCATCAATGAAAGCACGATTTCGTTTCGTTTCGCACTACCGATCGGGGAAAGCCCGAGCTCGCCAAATGGGGTGCTCTGGCTGGGCCTCTGCTGCATCCTGAGCCATGATGCATGATCATATGTGATGTAATGTATATATAGCTCGGCACAGGGTGAGATGGGCGTCTGCTGCCTGCATTTGAGTGTGGGGAAGCCGCCTTGGATTCGCAGAACGTCAACTTGGCAAGGCAAGGCTAGGCCCTTGTCCACCCCCTTCAAGTCGTCACACTTGCGCGACCCTTGGGGCTCCAGCTCTCACGCCACTCCCCATCCCGCACGGTGTGACATCCTTTTGCGGGTCGCGCGTGCTCCTCTCTTTTTCCCCAGTGGCCCAGGGTCAAGTCCTAGTTTTTTGGGGGTTCGGGCATGGCAGCTCCACAGATGTTTCTTCTAAGCTTCTTTATGAAGGCACACCCCTACGCTACTCAACATCGTGCGATCACCACCTTTACCGCCAAGTTTGCATCCCTCTCGGCTTGCCATATAGCTGAGCTCACAGAAGAAATCATTGGTAGTGAGGGATACCACTTTGGCATAGGACTTGGTATAACGGACAGGGAAGGGATGGGCGCTTGGAGATTGACATTGGCAGGCTGCGCCACTCGCTGTATATCCATATGCGGACAGTGGCATCAATTGCAGCTTACATCTTTCAAGTGTCCATGGCGGGCCCCACAGTGTGAGTACCGAATCCGATTCGACACGGCCTTTTCCGTCCCCTTGTCCGCGACTGACTCTTGGGTTTCTTGCCTTCAAACCCTCTATCATTGAGGTCAATAACGACATTTCTGATTCACAGAATATTCTCTCGTCATTACCCCGTTCTCATCCTCTACGCTCTGCCTGTCTCTCAACCCTAGGCATGGCGAAAGTGGCACGCCACACGTTGTCGGACGAGACTCAAGACATGGACAAATCAATCCTTTACTTAACTGAAGTTATACTCCTACCATTTAATCTTCCGACTGAACGTGATCCAAATATCATCACGACTTTCTCTTCCCTTGCACACGCCCTTTTTCGTCGCTCACATAAGCTGAAGCAGTCCGACAATATCAAGTATTGTGTGAAGTATTTTCGCTACCTTCGAGTGCAGTCGCTTGAAGCTTTTGACGCTGCACGCAGTAACATTACGGAGTTACTTGTGCGTGCGTTGGCAGTTCTGGCGCGGTTGGAATACGATGATGCGATCCATGGCCAGAATGTCGATGAGATAGCTGTCCTGTACCGTGAGCTCCTCGCCTCGGACGTCTTGGAGCAACCCACCATTGGCGCCATTCAAGACTTGGAAGCAATCGTTACCAAAGTCATAGGACCGTGGAGACAGCCCTCAGAGCAGGTCATCGAATGCCTCCGCGAGGCGAATATACATATTCCAGATTCAGAGGACGTCCTCTACGCGCTTTCCTGATCTCTCTCGATTCGCTTCCTTGAGAGTCGCTTGAAAGAGGATTACGAGGATGCAATAACCAACGTGGACAGAATGATCGCTTCATATTCTCCCGGGGATAGTCCGACTCTCCACCAAGAACGAGCTTTACGTCTGGCGAGCATCCTTACACAGGCCCGATGGACGACGTTTGGGAATCCGGAGTATTTAGAGGACACCATTTTCCGCCATCGCGCCTTGCTCAACATGGTTTCTCTCGAAGATCCGCGGCATCTCGTTTACACTGAGGACTTGCTGCGACTCGAAAAAAATCGATTCGATGACTTCGGTGTCACAGTTGGCTGTCACAGAGTGTTTTCGAGTAATTCAAAAGTGGTCGATTTTCCATCATTTTTGGACCTGGCTACATCTCTAGACGTCGTCAAGTCTCTCGCGATGACAAAGCAAGTCCAAGATCAGCATCTTCGAGCTCTTATCTCCATGAATCGCACTACTACTAACATAGCAGTCATCGAAGGGGCCATCCAGTATTGCCGACTCGTGCTTGCATCTCCCCATCTAAAGCACCCGTTGACATTTCTTTCTGCTATCAGGTTGGGCGACCTCCTTCTCCCCAACGCCGAGTACCTCAACGAATCAATTGCCGTGCATCGCTCCATTCTCAAAACACCACGTGCATAATTAGTCCACTATACAGTTCGACAGCTCATTTTTTCGCTATTTTTTCGCTTCCATCTGCTCCAAGACAGAAAGGACTTCGATGAACTTATGCATCTTTACCCCTTGGCCATCAATGATAGCTACACGAAGATACCCGACAGATTCCAGACTTTGGTCGAATGAGCGTGGGTTGCTCGAAGTTTCAGACACCCTTCTTTATCCACGGCATATAAGCAGGCCATGTCGCTGATGCTAGACTCACTGGCCTTCGCTCCGACCCTCGAAATACAACACTTCCGTCTTGTCGCGATGCCCAATAGTTGCGAGAAGCTACCCTTGGACTATGCATCTCATCAGGTCCACGAGGGTCAACTTGAGCAGGCAATAGAGACTCTGGAACGGGGGAGAGGTCTGCTCTGGTCTGAGATGCGTGGCCTCCGCACTTCACTTCATCAACTTCAATCCGACGACTCACCTTTGGCTGCGAAAATTGCGGCCATCAATCGAGATCTCGAAGCATTGACAATGTCAGGGATTCCGAGTATCTGGATGAATGATGACGAGATCGATGGTGGCGGGGGGATGGATCCATTTGGTTGTCTCGTGGTGAAACAACGGGAACTTATCGAGGAGCGCGACAGACTCATCCCGCAGATTCAGACCTTGCCAGGCTTTGAAAGCTTCTTGAAGGTCCCGTTCGACACTCTTTGCTCGGCTGCTGCGAGTGGACCGGTTATCATCATTAACCATTGCAAATGGCGTTCCGACATCCTCATCCTTTTCTGTGACTCCTCTCCCATCCTTATTCCTACAACTAATGATTTTTATATCCGCGCAAATGGACTGAGCGATCAACTACCAGGCGCGCGAAAGAAGGGCCTCGACTCGAGAGAGTATGCGGAAGTCCTGAGATCTGTACAGAGGGCCTCTATGATCTCGTTGGCCGGCCAGTAATCCAAAGGCTCCACGAGTTGAACATACCAGAACAGTCCCGTGTTTGGTGGTGCCCGACATCTGTTTTTTGCTCTCTTCCTCTCCACGCAATAGGTCCTTTTTATTCTGATGACGGTAAAAAGCTCTATTTCTCAGATCTCTACATCCATTCATACACCCCAATACTCTCCGCACTCGTCGAATCCCGCAAACCCGGCGCACAGACATTGAGTCGGCCTTCGTTGCTTCTTGTGGCACGGCCAGATGCATCTCTTCCCGGTGTGAGGGGAGAGATCAAAGTAATACAAGCGCTCGACACTCAGGTGACAAGTCTTATCTCAGAAGATGCAACAGCCGCCGCGGTGGTTGAGGGCCTCCAGGATCATCAACTTATCCACTTTTGCATGTCATGGTACAGTGGAGGATGGGAAGCCATTCAACGCTTCATTCGAACTTCACGGCGATGAACGCCTCACCCTTCTGGACATTGTACGCTCTCGACTCCCAGCTGCCGAGTTTGCCTTTCTCTCGGTTTGTCACACGGCCGAACTGACGGAGGAAAGCGTCGCCGATGAGGGACTGCACCTCGCTGCGGCCGTGCAGTTCTGTGGATTCCGGAGTGTGGTGTAGGGGCGATGTGGGCGATGGCGGATGCGGACGGACGAGACCTGGCTAGGTATTTCTACAAGTCGAAGCTCTCGAGAAGGGGGAAAGCGATACCGTGTGCAGGGACGCGGTGAAGACGCTACGGGGAAAGAGTGGGATGACGCTAGAACGTTGGGTGAATTTTGTTCATTACGGCGCATGATTGGAGTTTTATCTGTGGGTGTTCAAGTGTGTTTGTGTATGGGCTAGGCGCTTACTAGTTTTCTTGGGCAGGGGCACTGATGGTTTGAAAGAAAGAGCATATCCGGGACACTTGGGTTGGCCAAGCTTACACTCAGCTCAGTTCAGGTTACACGGCGGCAGAAATCGTTGCTTTCCTACGACTAGCAAGTTCCCACGATGTTATGCGGGCTGATAGCCCCAACGACATGACACCCGTTTCAGCACCAGCTGAGTCTATTCGCTTGGTGATTCCTCGGTGATCGTGCATGCACCGCGCCAAGTCCTCTTCGTGTTTAAGGCCGGTGATAAATAGTAGAAAGTGACGGTGGTGAGATCATGACAATGTTCGTGTGTAAGATAAACAAACGGAGCGCGTAGAACGGGTGCAGGAGCGCTTCTGACAAACTCCCGAAATTGGGGCATACTTGACAGAGACAGAGACCAAGGACAATTTTAAGATCGTTCAGATACATAGGGAGCGTATGGTACAGCCCGTGGATTAGCCCGCTGATGCTGGGAATTGCAAATGTACTGAGGTTCACTAGCATGTTGTACCGAAACAGGACCTAGCACCTCGATCTGTCCTTAAGGGTATATAGTGGGATACAATCCCCCCCTCGCCGGGGCATATGACGCACCCTGGTAGAACTGGTGATCATGCTGAGAAACGAGCGCAGGCCGATAACTGCAACTATGAGGCCCACTATGTGATAAGTACCGGATCTGAGTCGAAAGAACCATCAGAGAGAGCAAGGAATCACGGTGGTGAATTTTTGTTTGCTGTGATGACGGCGCTGAATCCAAACACGAATTTGCATTTTCCGAGGGAGGCGGTCAAAAGAACTTGACTGTGACAAGTTCACATTTACAATACTTAGGAGGTGACAGGTACGCGTCCTGCAACAAGACTTGATGTTGCATAGCGAGACTATGAGAGCAGTGTACATAGAATGTCTGGCTTAATCAAAACGTCGACCCAACGAAAGGAAAACGGGGAGACGATCTGCTAGGTCAGCTCGTTGTTGCCGTGTAGTTTAACGCCCAAGCAGTAGGAGCTGCGGAGGGAGTAGATAAAGTCACGGCGTGTGAGATGGAACAATAAGGCCAGGCGTTGTAGAAATGAAACGATTGGCTGACATCTTAAACTTGTAGTCGTGGTTGGGTAACAAGAAGAAAAACATGGAAACGTGTGAGAAAATGTGACAAGCGGTAGTTTATTTTTATTGACTTAATTACAGTAACCACACCTCTGTTCGCGTGCTTTCGCGCAGCCTTATTCACCCCTGGGCCTGTTCTGGGTTCAGAACCCTTACATTTTCTCACTGAGGAACAGAGTCGGTGCAATTTATGTCCTCAAGATCTGTTGCAGGTGGGCACACCTTACCCAACAACCCAGAATTTTTGGACTTCGAAAGAACCGACGGTGATGCTAAGCAATGGCCTACCAACACCAAGGAGGTTGTTGATAAGGATAGGCAGGTCAATTACATGAAGCCACTTGGGCCAGATGATGGCTCGGATATCCACTGGCGGTGTCAAGTAGCGATGAAAGTCGCAGAGAGGCTTGGGAAACCATGTACGTCACCCATCGACCGGTGACGCCACCCACGGTTTGCAGCTCTGATGGCTATTCCAGCTGGCAGGAGTTATGTCCTCAGGTCTTGGCCAGAGGGGTACCGCATGTACTGTCACTACAAGGGAAAGCAATCATCCCCTCGACAGGATTTATATTTAATAGGTTCGCCCCCTCCTCAACCTCTCGCCTTCCGACGTAATTAGACCTCACACATCCAGGATCGACCTACACAAAACGGTTTCGCTCCATTCCCGAGTTTGTCCCTCACGCATTATGGCTCTTGACGGATCCTACGCTGGTCCGCGGAAATTGCCAATGCAAGTACTGTGCCAAGGTCCCACAGCGACTCATCTCCGAAAACCTCGGTTACAAATCCCGCTCACCCATCTCGACACCGCCGCCAGGTTCTCGCGTACACCGTATAGGTCGCAATCGCGAACGACGCTCCCCGCGCACAATGCCGGGCGAGCACGCCACTGTGCGCCGCGCGCCAATGCCTAAGCCAGAGAAGGGCCCGACGCAGATTATGTTGCGGGAGCGCTATGCAGATCTCCAAGCCATGTACACCGACACCACCGCGGAGCTGCGCCGATGGTACCGCATTGGAGAGCTCGTGTGGTGCGCGCTCGACCCTCCAATTCACGGTGTCGAGGCGAGCATTACGTTCTGGCCGGGTTGGGTTGATGATTTTACCCTCAAAGCGGAGACGCTACCCCGCCCCAAGTCACCTTCTATACACTCTGCCGATGGCGACTTTGAGATGGAGGATGGAACAAATTCGACTCGGGCTGTAACTCAACTCAGCCAGAAAAGTGGGTCGTCAAATGACCCTGGACGCGATGGGGAGGTTCCATATCCAATCACACCACATCCTGGAAACTCTAAACCTGTGGCGGAGACTCCTCTTCCATGGGTTGTGCGTCAAAAGACCCTGTACAAGGTCAAATTGCTGGGCATCAACCATGATTATGTTGCGCTCGAGACACAAGTTTTACCCTATCAGGGCTACACACCCTCTCACGAGCTTCTCCAAGCCCTAGAGAATGTTCCCATTGAGGGGATCACATCTAAACCGGAAGAGATTGCGGCGTTCAACCCTTGCCCCCCGGGTGCTGAAGTCATGGAATCTGAGCTCGATACCACAGGGCAACATTTTGCGGACGCCACCGCACCATATACGCTTGCCATAGAGATCGCGAATGGAATCGCGGTATGTTGGGCGCCTACGGACGAGTGGGAGTTCAAAATGGTCATTCCTCCACCCTCGCCTGCGCGCCCCGTAGACATCGCGGATGCTTCCGCCAGCGCGCCAGCGTCCGAGTCCGAAACCTACTCACTTCGCTCACGGGCTCCCCAGGTGCCATCGGCTATTACCCAAACCCGCTACCAGGGCCTCTGGCTGGGCGCAGAACGCATCTGGACGGACGATCTCGTGCGCCTCAAGGCAGCACGGGGCCAGATCGCCCCACAGGGATCTCCGCAGATCCTGCCTCCGTCGGGGGCCTCAAAATCGACAATCGCGGAACTCAAGCTAGACCAAAAGGCGGACGAGGAGGTGCTCAAGGCGCACGGCGCGCGGGACCGCGGCGTGTTCATGCAACTGGAGGCACTGTTCGTTGTCGATGTCCCCGACGCGAGCGGTGTAGGCGTACAGGCCGAGTGTCGCGCAAGCGGCATGTTATACGAGCTTGCTGACGAGGACTGGGAGGAGCCGCCACCGGGGGAGTCCAGCGCGGAGGCTGTGAGCGCACAGGATGCTTGGGTGGCGGCCGGATTGTCGACACCACCGCGTCCACGCAACCCGGGAGGATCTCCAGAATTGCATGTCGGGAAGCCATTCATGTCTGCGCCGTCACCCCTGAAGCAACCGCCGCTGTCGAGCCAGGAAATCGTCGCGTCGATGCCTTCAATAGGCAGCACGTCTCCCGCAAGAGCGTCAGTGAGTACTCCCTCCCGAGATCGCAGCGGACTGCGCAAGATGGCGGCAACTACGAGAGCGGACGTGGACGCGCCCAACACGCAGCTCTCGCATCCGAAGATAAACGGTGGTGTCCCGCTGCCCATGCCGCCACGGGGGTTCCGGTTCCGGCCTATCTTGCCCGAAGGTTTCGAGGTTGTCGTGTCGCTCGCGCTCATCAGCGGGCGGTATTACCCGCGGATGCTCGCGCACCCGATGCTGCGGCCGATCGTACGGGACATGCAAGGCCACGCGAACGAGGCCGCGGCGAGGCTCGATGGGCACCATTTGTTCGCGCTCGAAGGTATCCTGCCGGGCTTCTTCAACGCGAGCGAGGCGACGCGGTGGAAGCCCGGCCGATCGGCGATGGTGCGGGACGCAGTGGCGGAACGTACCGCTGGGTTGACGCGGGTGTGGGACGTTAGGCGGCAGCAGGCGCAGGAAGCTGTTGTGCAGGGGCCGCCTACTGCTGCGGGCAACGCTGAAGCTGTCGCGGAGCCGGGTCGGGGTCAGGATGCGGATGCGGATGCGGGTACGCTGGGTTCGGAGCTGCCATCCATTATTGCAGCAGCAGTTGGCAACTCAATATTGACGGACGCCCAAGCGGAGCCGCCAACCCAGAGTGTGCCTGCTGCTTGAGGCCCAATTGTCTCTATTTCAACCTGGTTATTGCTTTGTTGTATCTACGTCAGATTCTGAATACAAGGACAGTATCATGGGGCAGGGCCGGTTGTCGGCTTTTTTCTATCCGTACCGGTGCCCGG
Source organism: Russula compacta (assembly GCA_022376555.1). Taxonomy (NCBI): domain Eukaryota; kingdom Fungi; phylum Basidiomycota; class Agaricomycetes; order Russulales; family Russulaceae; genus Russula; species Russula compacta. Next base: position 84,399 of record WTXH01000030.1, read on the forward strand.
CTAGGCCTAGATCTGAATTACTGTCATTGTACCAGGCATGTTCCAGGACATGTGAAGACAGCTTGGAATGATAGATATCGCGATAAAAGATTATGCAATTATGCCGCATTTACGCCCGAATACAGTGCCAGTGCCGATTCACGGACGCCCATTTCCCGTGCCCGTGCTCTGAAACAAAAACCGCTCCCCTGTAAAGATTAAACAGGGTCGCCCGCCCACTTGTTGTAACCGGCCGGAAGCGCCCAAGAGGCGCTCCCTTGAATTATTGTACCGTGGGTACAGGAACGCATGCGGTGGCACCTGGCACCAAAACCGCGAGGCAGTGGCGTGGGAATAGTTCGGTTCGGGGGAGGAATGGCGGCACAGCAATTATGTCACTTTGGTTCGGGTGGTTCGGCTGGGTGGGTCCTTCCCATCCCCGACACGCTTGGACAGCGTGGCCGCCGGTGACAGGGGGAGCTATATAAAGGAGTAATGCTTCTCAGAGCGAGAGAATTAAACATGGACACAAAGTCGATCAACAAGCAGGGCGAAGGGTCCTCATTAAGTGACGTGTCCACCGCGACGACGTCGAGTCCTGGGAGGGCGAGGAGGGTGTCGATGAAGATAAAGAAGGGGTTAAAGGAGGTCAAGGAGATACTGTCCCATCATCATCTTCATCATCATCACGGGCAACATCCTGACGAGCATGGCCACGGCGACCAGCGACGACGCAAACCCGGGCCGAACGAATCGCGGCGAGGTCCGCTGGCGCCCGTGTTGGACCGACTCGAGAGGGACAAGTCGGTTCCCATCCACCTTCACATCTCTCGCACCGGCTCCTTCTCCGTCACCCGCAAGGGCTCCTCCTCTTCATATTCCTGCTCAGACATCGCCCCTGACGAGTCAAAGACCTTGGCCGACATTCATCAACACACCCATTCTGAGGAAAAAGAGGGACAACGGCCAGTCGATCCAGAACCAGAGCCCGAGCCCCAGCTCCAGCAACCAGAGCCTCAGCTAGAGCCCGCGGCGATGGAAGTGCCAGTGCCTTACGTCGCTCCACCGAGCCCTCAGCGCTCCGACGACGGTGAAAAGACTCCCAATCCTTTCCTCGTCGATGATCCAGAAGATCCGCTCTCCGAGCCAGAATCATCGGCCACTGTTCTGGCCCCACCCCTGGTGCCAGCTCCAGAATCCTTGCCGCCGTTGCCAGAAGCCCCACTGTCCGAGTCTGTCGCTCTCTCTCCGGAACTGCCTCAACTTGCCGTGCCGCCAGAACCTGCTGCCGTCGACAAGCCCGTCCCCGCACTCCCCGTTTCCTCTGAAACTGAGTCCGAACCAGAGGCGCCCACGGTTTACCTTCCTCAGCTCGTGCTGCCGACGATGTTCCTGCCCATACCAAACGTACGCATTAGCTCTTATCTTACCTGGTGGCTCACCCGCCGTGTCCCCACATATTATTAAACTTATTCCTTTTCTCGACCCGATGTTGTATTTGTGTATCATAAGACGGACCCTTTAACTACGCTTCTGACTAAATATATATCCAATCCCGAGAGACGACCTCAGCGAGATCTCACAGGTGAATGGACCAGGACAGACTTTCATACTCTCGTCGTGAGTGTTCCCTGTCAGTGATAAGGTGACAGCGAGTCATTACCGCGTTCTCCGTAGATGACGAACAGCTGGCGCGCACTGGCCCGAATGGCACGCGACCGCATCGTGCAAGCGGATCCAGAGGACCTTTCCCTCGTGCTAAATGCACGTATAGTCCCCCCATTTCATTTCACCCCTCCGCCCCCTCTCTGACCCTAACCAAACAGCTTTGGTCTCTCCGCCTCTCCTCCCTCGCCCGACTCCGCCTCTTCAACCAAGTCTCGGCCGAAGCGACCAACCTCTTCGGCGCGCTCGCGGCCATCTCGTCCACCTCCGCGCGCGCGCACGTCCTCGAGCACGACCTCCCTTTCGAGCTCGACGTGATTCACGCGCGCGTCAAGTACTGGGCGGGCGACGCCCACGGATACACCGACGCCCTCGGAACCCTCCTCCATCGGTGCAGACGCCGCGCGCGGAGCGCCCGCGTCGATGCGGACCGCCAGATGTGGATCGAGCGCGGCGCGCGAGTGGGGCTGATCGCCGCCTCGCAGTTCATCGAGATCAAGGTACCTGCCATTTCTCCGTTTTCTTTCCGAGATCATCATCCATCATGGTCCCCGTTGCCATTGCCATTGCCATTTCTGGTGTCTCAGGTGTAGCTGATTCTTGTTTCAAATGTCTGAATTTCTTTTCTTTCCTTTTTTTCAGGACTTTACCGCAGCCACCGCGCTGCTCGAACCTCTCGCCACCCAGCAGCAGCAGCAGCAGCAGCAGCAACAGCAGCAACAACAAGAGCGGCAAGAAGAGGAGTCGACGACGACGACCAACGGTGAGCTGCGCTCCGCGCTCGGCCGCGTCTACCTCCAAGCGGGACAGCTCGACAAAGCCGAGGCGCATTTCGCCGCCGTCGCGACGGACAAGGACGTGCCCGAAGCCACCAAAGCGCTCAACGCGGCCTTTGTCGCGTCCGCGCGCGGAGACTGGGACGCGGCCGACGCGCCCTTGCGCGAGCTCGTCGCGCGAGACGATGCCGATTATGCCGTACGGTTCAATTTTTTTCTGCCTTCTTTATATCGTTTTGGTTGGCCCGCGGTTAGGGCGGGGCGGGGCTTGTTGTCACTACTTTTACCGCCGCAGTCACTTTTTATTGCTTTGCTGCCAAGAGCGCAAGCGCTGATATGTTCTTTTTTTTCTTTTAACCATCACAGGCCGTCAATAATTTGGCCGTAGCGCTTCTTGGCCAGGGAAAATTGAAGGAGGGCATTCAAGTCTTGGAAGCCGCCTTGGAGACGTCGCCGTCGACTTTGGCGATGGCGGAACCTTTCCTCTTCAACCTTTGTGCGTGTCCTCTTCAAAAAAAAAAGATTTTTTTTTTTTTTGGGTACCTGATACATTGTGTCATTGTTTGCGCCTCACAGCCACGCTTTACGAGCTTCGATCATCCATCGCAGCCGACAAGAAGCGCGAGCTGCTGATTGAAGTCGCAAAGTGGAGCGGAGACGGTCTGCGCACGTCGTGCCTCAAGATGCCCACCAATTGATCATCGCTTTCTTTATGCATTGTCTATACAGTTAAACGTCCTGCATTGCGCAGTGAATGAATGATTATTGTCACGACTGCATACGACAGGGAATTACAGTATATATCTTTGCTTTGCAACATGAACTTGAAGAAACGGCATGAGGTTTTCAGTCAGGGGCGAGCGAGTGGAATGCGGTGATAACACGAAAGCAAAGGGGAAAGAAATACTAGTTAAGAAAAGACGTTAATTGTAAAGACTGGCGCAAAGTTTGCTTTTGGGGTCCCCTTCCCTTGGAGGAGCCCTAACCTCCTACATCCCCGCGGCACGGTTCAACATGTACAGCTGCAGATCTTGCCATCCTGGATCACAAAAGGATAAAATCATCAACTCAGTTCTGCGTAGTCCCTAAACAACTCCCCAAAAGGGGCTTTACTTACCTCCGCCAACACGGACCATAACCTTCTTCGTGGCCGTGCTCGATTCGCCCTTGGCCCCCGCCCGACTGAGCGTCGTCAATCTGCACGTCACCGTCTTCCTCGCCAACGAGTTCGAGAACGCGTATTGCGCGCGGATCTCCTCGCCCTCACGCGGGATCATCCTCAGCGGCGGGTCGACGCGCTCGATCAACAAGCCATGCGCGATCGAGTTGACGATCGCCGCCACCTCCGCGTCGAGAGGGTCTCGGGGGTTACACGGCGTATATACGCACGCCGGATGCGCCGCGCTGCTAAAGTCGCTCAGCCGCGACGATGGGCGGGACGGCGTGCGCTGCGTCAACGGTATCAATGATGACGAGGAGGCCTCGCGGAAGCTGGACGGCGGGAGCCTGGTGTTCATCAATGACCTCATCATGCGAGGGCTGTTGTTGCTGCTGCTTCCGCTCCCGGCGCTGATGCTGCCGTAGAAAGGCACGGCCTGTGCACGCAGGCGTAGCGTCGCTTCCGGGGTTTGCGCGCGCAACGCAGAGGCACGGAAAGACCTATGCGACTGGGTCGGGCTCTCTCTGCCATCTCTGTCATGGTCACGGTAGTTGGAAAGTGTGGACCCCGGGCGAGACGGCGACAGGACGTGGAATACGGGTGCTGGAATCATACTGCGGCTTGGAGGGCGCGGCCCTGGGAGTCGAGTCCCACCTGGTGTTGTAGCTCGCGGTGGTGAATGGTCAGGAGAAAACGCGCGTTGCATTAGGGTGGTCGCCGGTTCAGAGTCGTCGGATGGTGGGTCCGATAGTGCGCGCAAGTGGAACCGTGATGGTGTAGGGATGTGAGACGGTGTCTTCGGACGCGTGCGGGGTGAAGTAGCTTTGAAACCTGGTGTAGAGCGGGAAGGCGGACGCGGAGGTGTCGGATTAGTAGATGCCGCTGTAGAAACTGAGGACATGATGGGGGACCATGGTCGGGATGATGCCATGGAACTCCGCGAGACGCTTCGATGGTTTGGAGAAGTGCCTGGCGGTAATGGAGGTACGGGTTGTATGCCCTCAGGACGATGCGGCGTAACAACGGAGGGTCTGCGAGGACGATGATCTTCGTCGACCCTAGTGGAAGAATTCCACGGTTGCTTCGTCGGTGTGATTGTCTTGACCTTGATTGTAGTATTTGCATCCTGATCTGGCACTCTGGACGACGGCGTGGACTCGGGAGTGAGAGATTGAGAGTACTTGTGGCCGTGTCTTTCGGGTGTTGCTGGTATTGAAGCCTGACTACTATTAAGGGCGAACAGTGATGATCGATGACGAAGGGTTGCCGTCGGCGCCGATGAAGGGGCGCGGTGTGCTTTCGACTGCCTAAGAGGCGTCGCGGCAGCACCTGGTGACTTTCCGCCGCCTGTTAACTTTCGGGCAAATCTGCGGAATGGCGACACTGAGCGGGACAAGGCACTTGACGCGGTGAGGCTGAGAGTTTTCTTGCTGCCCGAGGCGCTTGGTGGGGTGAGATATCCGTTGCGGCTCTTCGACTTGGAGGTTGGGCCCGACACAACAGACCCACTGTCGCTTGGTGTAATCTCTTCCTCGCCTGCCAGTATCCTTCGGACGGCTTCCATTTCAGCATCCGTGCGGACAATACGATCTCTAATGTGTTTCCATCGCTGAGTTGAGTCCGCGTGCCGCCGTAAACATTCTCCGTTTTTCGTTACGCGGTCCTGGACTCCCTTATCAATTATAGAAAGAACTTTGGTGGTGGCAGGCATGTAGTGTCTGTGAATAAGGTCACGACGGATGCTTGCGCAGGTGAGGATAGCGCGTACTTCTTCTTAGCCTCATACGAGTCAAGCAACGATTGAAACATCTCCATGTTCAGTGGCGATGTTTGGGACCGCACCGAACCCATCGATGTCATGGAGGAGGAGGCGGATATCGAATCGCCAAGGCCGTATCGTTGAAACTGCCAAATGAAATCCTTGGGAACATGTCGTCAATCAACTTGCCGCGTGGCCACCTAGTGTCACTTACTTGACAACGATTAATGGCCTTCTCGAGGCTGGACATCATGCCATCCGCCTGATCTGTGACAGTTCTGAACACGGTCAACCATTTATCCTCCTTAAGTTCTTCTCGTAAGACCTCGCTCTCTTCCTGCACGCTCTCCCATTCGGACACAAATGTAGAGTGCTTCCGAAGAAGCAAAACAGTCTCGGTGGGTTCCTCATTGGAGGTGTCAGGGGTTGGAGTCGGGGCTGATTGTGATAGCGGTTCGAGCAAGTCATTCACGGTCTTGACGCCGCTCGCGACAGATTCGAGGCGCTCGTCGAGGGCCATAAGAGCCTGGTCAATGACGCTAGTAGCCGCAGCGAGGTCGGCAGAGGATTGAGACTTGTGTCGTAGTTCTTGGATTTCTGATTGAATATTGCACAATTAGGGTATCGCGGATGGGGAGGAGGGGAGGAGGACATGCCAAAAATACGCGTCTGTATATCGGAGATGCTGTAGAAGAGTTCGGTGATGCGTGTCGAGATCGCCAGTAGTTGCAGATCGCTTTGGGGAGTGTTATCGTAGAGTGCACTAAGACGTGTTGGAGACAAACTCACTCGTGATTCTTCTTTTCCATTGGTTTCTGACAATACACGACCTGCTGTGATTGTAATGTTCTCTGAAGCAGATCAACTGATGACGCGTCCGCAGAAGCCCTTTTGGGGAGCACACTGACCTTCATCAGCTTGCTTTAAGGAAAGTTGCGACGATGATGCGGAGGAATTTGTTAACGGTTTGGGGGAGGGAGGAGAACTGGCGGTGTGGAAACTAAGCGGTGACGCGGAATGTACACTAGAAGCCCTTGAAGAAGTTGAAACACTGGGAGATGTCATGATAAGGAGAGAAAAGAAAAGAGACTGGATGTGGTATTAAAGGGAGAATGGGAAAAAAAAGGGATTGTGATGAGAGAGGGAGGATCCGTCGAGTGATGAGCAGCGGGTGTTCGGTCGATGGGTCAACCGAACCGAGGGTATAAATTGACACGACACGACACAACACGACACGACACGACGGACCCTCAGTGCCCGATAGGCGAACAGAGTCGGCGGTCTGACCAGCTCGAGAACAAAAGCTTGTGTTCACGGTGTCGAGCGAGTCGATAGAGTACAGCACCCACTCGACGTCCCCTGGTTCGTTTCCATCCCGGTCCGCATCTCCGGCCCGGCAGCCTCCGCCTCTGGCCCTGGCCAGGTCTTGGGCAACATCAACATCTGCTCAGGGCCTCGAATATCAGTGACATAATTTTGACTCTCGGGGCAATCCCTTGGGAAGAGTGCTGAGTGCTGAATCGATATTGATATGTGAGCAGTTCACACACCCTCACCCGGATCCTCTGCCTCTGGCTCGGGATTCCCTGCGTCGTGCGCTCACCACAACAACAATCACTCTACGTCTTGTGCCCCACTCGAACGGCCATTACTGTTGGCCGCATGCACGCAAATGACGTCATGTCTCTGTATTCCTTCATTGCTACGACACTAACGCCCCTCCAGCGACGTCCAGAAGGGTCATCATTGGCACCCGGTGCAATCAGGCGCCTTGGCCTTTAAGATGGGAGAAGGGATCATCGCCGCCTCTTACTGTAAGGAATGCTTGATGGCTCGGATCAACAGCCATCTACACCAACCAACTCTCAAAACGCACCGAGGGGATCAACTACTTCTGTTCTTCCCTTTTCGCTTTTCTTTTCTTGCCTTCCGTTTTTCCTCTTTCTCCACTGCCTCATCCATCGCCAAGAAATCGCGAATGGAAGGTATGGCTGACGAACTCAACGGTGCGAGTTGCGTCAGCTGTTCCCCCTCTGCTTCAACTTCCGCTTCTGGGACACGCGCAGGCTCTTCGGCCGGAGTCGGTGATGCTGGTGCTTCTGGCCCTGGTTTTTCCGCATCCTCGAACCAGCCTCTGCGTGGTGGCGCGGACCCGTCCTCTACCAAGGGCACAGGGTGAGGCGGCTTTTCACGACCCACTTCTGAACCTTGGTCATTATCGTCGTCGGACCCATCTTCCACTCCCTTATACTCCCCAGCATCTGCGAATATGTCAAAGTCATCTTCCACGGGTCCCGGTTGAATTGGCTCGGGTAGCACAGATGTGGAGGTAGTGCCCTCTACCGACGCAAGGGGGGATGTTGTGGTGCCCTTCGGATCCACGGTAGATGGCTCTACCTTTCGTCTCTTCTTCTTCGGCTCCTTGCTTTCCTTCCCTTTTTTCTTTTTGACTTGCTCCTCCTTGGAAGGACCAATTGGCTTGAACCCTATCGGGCGGAACTTTGAAGAATCGGGCCGCTTTTCAGCCACGGCTTCCTCATTTGGCTGTTCCAATCCGCCCCCGTTGGCACGTCTTTCCTTTAATTCCTCGATAATTTCTGCGCGCGAGCGTTTCTTTAATGTGGGAGCGGACGACGTGGAGGCAGTGTGCACAAACACCTCTTCGAGAGCTTCATCATCCTGTTTAGACGAAGTAGACGCGAGACGGGCTTTGTTTTGTTCGAGGAGTGCAAAGTCCAGCCCTTTGACCAGAATAGAGTGATCTGAGTCGCCACCAAGATAGCGCCGCTGCGCGTCCACCTATGCATCATAAATATCAGTGTCCGCGTGACAGATATCGAGGAAGTGTGTGCACCGCTGCCCTATCCTCGTTATCGGCGTTCCTTCTCTCGAACTCTTCTAAAATAGCTTCGACCTGGGCATAATCCCCTTCTTTGCCCACTCTTCGTTCTTCAGCGCGGTCACGATAGGTTTCAGCAGCTTTCTTGACTTTACGAGGCCTGAATCCAGGTCCAGAATCAGAGATAGCTTTCCTATCTCAGGTTAGGCGGGTCGAGTTGCAATGTCAAAACCCAAACGTCAACCTACGCTTTCAGTGGTCCCGGCTTGGCCCCGCTATTTAAGAGAGAGCCGCGCGAGTTATGACCTTGGCGTGATTCCGACGACTCTGTCTGTAAGAGACTCCTAAATGCGTCCTATCACTGAGTCAATCCAGTTGTTAGAAAAAAAGAGCACGATATAAGGCACACCTGGTTCATCGACATGACATTACATACACTCGTTAACTGGGTCACGTCAAAGTCATCGTGTCGGCACATGACTAGATCCAATTTTGATAATGATAAGATTAGATACGGTACCATCTGTTTGTCATTATTTTGTCGTCTTTCTTGTCTCAATACTGATTACATAAGCTACTGATTGATCCCCGTTGACCCGAAAGCGCTGCCGGCACCGCTGTGATATGGGTCACCTTGGCGTTCGGCACCTGCAGAGCAGCATACAGCTAGCCTTAGATTCCCTCACAGCTTTCCAGCATGTTGTCAGCGTGAGTCATTCTATTCTCTCCGTCCCTTTCACTCCCGTCTAAGTTCTTATCCCCTTTTAGTTCCACTGCGCACGCCTTGGCCAACATGGACATTGATCCCAAAACCCCCATCAAAGTGGAAGATGCTGCAATCGTCTCGACCGTGACTGGCGAGATCGTTACAACTAAGGAAGCGGGAACTTACGTCCTCAAACCGTTCCGCTCGCCGAAAAGCAAGAAGCTCAAGGCTGCTGTCGTATTTGCGCCTAGGCTATCTCATTTTGATATCGAGAACGAGCACTCGAGTAAAAATGAGTTCAGGGTGCGCTTCCTCATCCTTGTTTACATGCACTGCCCTCACACTCGATGCTCACTCTTGCGAACATGGGACATAGGGATTCTTTGCACTCTTTTGGATCTCAATCTTCATATGGGCCATCCGCACGTATATTCGAAGTATAGAGACACAGGGCGTACCGCTCAACTTGCGATTTGCGACCATGTTCTCAAGAGACGCGCGCACATTAGCACTCAGCGATGCTGCCCTTGTTTTGAGCACGGGAATCTGCGTGCCATTCGCGAAAGCGGTCAGCCGAGGCTGGATCAAGTATTACTGGACCGGGGTCATCCTTCAGCATTCACTCCAGACATTCATCCTCTTTGCCGCAATCAAATGGACCTTTAACAGGTCTGTGTTCTTCCTTTTTCATTGTACAGGCTGACCGAGCATATGCTAGACAATGGCCCTGGGTGCAATCCGGGTTCTTGACTCTCCACACACTCGTACGTGGTACAACTTGCCTTACCCACTTGCATCTTGTTGACTTGCGTTTCGTCCAATCGGTCAGACCATGATCATGAAGATGCATTCTTATATTGCGACCAATGGCCACTTGCGATACGTGTCCCAACAATCTGCCGAGATTCTTACTCAGCTCCATGATGCGACATCTCGCGTTGGTGGATTGGAGGAGGCCATCTCCGATGCGAGAAGACGACGCGAGGACCTTGAGCGACAGACGGACACTGAGAGCACCAGTACAGGGACAAGCCCTTCTCCTTTCGGTACGTTGGCATTGCGTGGCGGGGATCTGAGCAATTCTTACGTAGAGGTGCCCTCCGCATCTGCTCTCCGCAATCGCCTCATACATATTACCGAGACCGAAACGGGATCCGAGACTGCATCTGACATGGACAAGCCCGAAGACATTGCCTCACTTGTAAATCACCCAGATCCACAGATCTCTGCTCTAGCTACGGAATACTCAGAACTCAAATCCGAGCTCGTCAGTTCGGGCCCCGAACGCGTGTGCTGGCCTGAGAACATCACTTTAAAAAATTTTGCGCTGTATCAGCTTATCCCGACACTCGTTTATGAACTCGAGTACCCTCGTACGAAGAGGTATGCTTCGGCCTGTGCGATATGTCGTCGCAATTGATCATATCTACACAGAATCCGTCCGCTGTACGTTTTCGAAAAGACAGTCGCAACCTTCGGCACATTCGCTCTGCTTTACACCACCACGGAGACGTTCATTTTGCCATATACGAATCCCAGTCCCGATCAGTCCTTTGCTCGGACATTACTAGACTTGGCTCTACCGTTCATGTTGGCATACCTTCTATTATTCTACATCATATTCGGTGCGTTCGATCGTGACACAGTCCCGCAGCATGGGTACCCTAAATTTGAGGTGTCGCAGAATGTATATGCAATGGATTCGCCGAACTTTCATCGTGCGTATTTCTGTCCGTGACCGCACCCGTTCATATCATTAAGCCCTTCCCTTAGTTTCGCCGATCGCCAATTTTATGAGGATTGGGTACCGGGTCCTCTCAATGCGTTCTTTCAGGTACTCACGCGGCCTCTCACAGTGGAATTCGACGTCCTGGGACGAGTTCTCCCGCAAGTGGAACAAGCCCGTGCATAACTTCCTTTTGCGGCACGTCTATGCGTCGACCATCGATTCGTACAAGTTCTCGCGCTCCCGCGCCATGTTTGTCACCTTTCTCCTCTCCGCCCTGGCACACGAACTTGTCATGGCCGTGGTTACCAAAAAGATCCGGTGCGTCTTACATCACTCTCCCACGTATCTTCGTTGCATTGACTATGAAACATGGTAGGATGTACCTCTTTGCTATGCAGCTCATCCAAATCCCGCTGATCGCCGCCGGACGTACGTCACTGATCAAGCGGAATAAGCTCCTGGGCAACAGCGTATTTTGGTTAGGGTTATATGCGGGGTTCCCGTTACTGTGTGTGGCATACGTTTTCTACTAATTTCTCACATCGTGTATTCGAGGATCTGCCATAAATTAGTTTATACCGTCGCATAATGTTTCAATGATTCCCCTGCAATACACGCGGTAGAATTTTGGGAGTGTTCCTACTGCAACTTGTATGACGTCTTATGTGCGACAATCCACAACGCTAGACAGTTTACTCAGAACTCGGACATTTTGCGGCACGGTTGTTCATCGTGTATTCTTCCCTTCTACCTTACCCGCCGGTCCACCTGAGATCTTTGTCCTCTGATTCTCCTCTATCTCCTCCCCTCAAGCTGCCAGTCACCCAGGTCAGGACACTGACATATCAAGAAATGTTGGCGCTCTAATCTGTGAATATATCGTACTAGTCGCTTTCCCATCATCACCTGCATATGCGGCGTCAAGATCTTAAATACCAGTATAATTCTACGTCTATCATAATCCTTAATCACTACTAAGCCCCATCGTTTGACAGTAAATGCATAATGCGACGATGTCCTGTTGATGCTTCCAGTGGTGGAATCCGATTCATGTTGATTCGGGTGTCCCAATCTGGGCTGTCACATCTACACCACACTCGAGGAAGCGGGCAAGTTCTACATGTCCCCTACCCGACGCCAGATGTAATGGGGTCTGCCCGCGCGAGTTCTGAGCTGTCGCGTCTGCGCCGCGCTCGAGAAGAACCCGCGCGAGTTCCACACTTCCCGTGGACGACGCCAGATGCAACGGTGTCAGCCCGTCGGAGTCCTGGCTTGTCGCCTCTGCGCCACACTGGAGGAGGACTCGGGCGAGCTCCGCATGTCCCCTTCCCGATGCCAGATGCAACGGTGTCTGCCCCCACGAGTCCCGGGCTGTGACGTCTGCGCTGCGCTCGAGGAAGGCACGGGCGAGTTCCACATCTCCGCTTTCCGATGCCAGATGCAACGGTGTCAGCCCGCGCGAGTCCTGGGCTGTCACGTCTGCGCTATGCTTGAGGAGGACCCAGGCAAGTTGCACACGTCCCCAGGACGACGCCAGATGCAGCGGTGTCCGCCCCTGCGAGTCGTGTGCTGTCGCGTCCACGCCGCGCTCGAGGAGGACCTGGGCAAGTTCCGCATGTCCCCTTCCCGACGCCAGATGCAACGGTATCTGCCCATCGAGGTCCTGGATAGTCACATCTGCGCCGCGTTCGAGGAGGACGCGGACAAATGCCACATCTCCCCTTCTCGATGCCAGATGCAACGGTGTCAGCCCGTCGGAGTCCTGGGTTGTCACATCTGCGCCGCGCTCGAGGAGGACCTGGGCGAGCTCCAAGTCTCCCCTTCTCGATGCCAGATGCAGCGGTGTCTGCCCATGCGAGTCATGGGTTTTCGCATCTGCGCCGCACTCGAGGAGGGCCCGGGCAAGTTCCGCGTCTTCCCTCATCGATGCCAGATGCAACGGTGTCTGCCCGACCAAGTCCTGTGATGTCGCGTCTGCGCCGTGCTCGAGGAGAACTCGGGCGAGTTCCACATGTCCCCTCCTCGACGCCAGATGCAATGGAGTCGACTGATCGCGGAAGTCCCGAGAGGACACATCCTGTGAGTGCTCGGTGACCAGGAACTTTACAATATCTAAGCCGCAAAAAGCTGCATAATGTAAGGCCGTTCCTCTGGGTGGTAACGGCCTTTTATCTCGTTCTGTTTCCGACCAGTACCAGAATGGGTTGCATATCCACACCCAGGTTGCAAGATGCAGTTTTCTCGGGTCAAACAACTGTTTCATCCCATCTTCCACGCTTCCCGACACCTTCTCAAATCGGGCATGGTCAACCCAGTGCTTGGCAGCATATTCAGCGAGGGGAAATTTCTCGAGGTTGTCTGCGGTGACGTTCTCATCTAGGTGTAACAGAATACCCAGACATGCTTGCGCGGCGAGCGTATGAGCGGGTGTCGTGGAAACATGATATCGGCGGGAAGGAGCATCACTTGCTTCGGCAAGGCGGGTAGACGTTAAGAACTCCTTCACCGAGAAGTGTGAGAATTGTATCACCGAAGAACCTTGGACATCGACAACGGCAACCAAAGTGGAGCATGTCGACAGCACCGCCTCGACTGGATCTTCCAGGCGCCAACTCTCGTGGAATTTCGGAATTGATCCTGCGCTGAAATCAAATGCAAGAAACTCCGCAAGTTCCTCGACACGGAGCGGGCGGGAAGCCACCGCAACGCATTGAAAAAGACGGTGAGCAAATTCCCAGTCTGCTTTATTAATCTCTTGCAACGTGCGCGCATATGTCTCGTCGAGCGTTTCCGGTAATTCGGCTAGTGCATGCCGGATACGCCCTGGAAGGCAGCCGCAAATATAGACCACCTGACAATACACCCATCGGAACCTACATTATACATATGAACGAGATTTGTCAAGAATCCAGGTGTTAATGCCTTACATTCCGTCAGCTCTTTTTGGAGCACATCAATGACCAGTTGCTTGTCCTCTGCTTTCCACCGTCGGTTTTTTGGATCTGTCTTAATGACAGACTTGATGTAGTTGTCGATGTCCTCCATTTGTCCACTCTGGTCATGGAGAGAGACAGAACGGAAAGTCAATGGATCAAGGACAAGTTTGATGTCGACCTCGGGTCGGCTAGTGACGCATATGCGGAGATTCGGAAGTTGTGAATCGATAAGCTCTTCCACGAGCATCAGGACTTTCTTGCGGGGGGATGGCAGAGCAGATGTATCTGGGCATTCATCCAGAGCATCCACAATCAAGTAGATGAGGGCTTGACCTGGGAGTTTCAGTATGTCCTTTAAACATCGGACAAGTGCATCGTCGCTAGGATCTTGCAGACCCCGGGCATGTTCCAAGTAGAGCTTGGAAAGAACGTCACAGTAGGCGTCGGATTGATGACAAAGCTGGACTAGAGCAGAACAGAGCAGCCCACGTCGGTCTCTCTTTCCATCCTCCCTAAAATCGCAGTAAAAAAAGGCCAGAGATGCGAGCCCAGCTTTCCGCATGTCATTGACACCTTCGATGATTGTGGAACTGACCGACATTATAAGTCCTGAAGACGGAAATATCGAATGCTCAACATACCAAAGGATGCTCTTCCCGGCACCCGCTACCAAAGGGAAACAATCAGTCTCTGCGAAAGCCGTAAGAGCTAAGAGCTAGGTGAAAACGCACGTTTCCCATGAATCCATAAGAGGGAACTTGGTCCGGATAATTTCCATTCAGAGAAGGTGTCACTATGGACGAACCATGCTGCAGTCCCGGCGTGACGTGATTCGCAGGCAGTGTTGTGATTTTTCCATGGGTCAGGCGGAGAGAGCCAACTTCGAATATCTTGCTGCACCTCGTCACCTGCCAGATGATCTCAGTGTTTCCAGTCAGCGATGGCGAGATTCACAAATGACTGACGTTTCGACCTTGTCATGTCGCTCGCGAGTTGCTGCATACATTCTAGTCCCCAGTCAGACGCGTCACTAGTAGCTTATTGTCACTGACAAAACGTACCGAGAGTATTCCGGATACTGTCAACCGATGCCTTGCCATCTAGAGGGAAGCTCAACAGCCGGCGGCAACAAGACGAGTGCATTTTCTCACCATCCATGACGACCCTCATATTCCGGAAGAGACCATAGACGACCTCGAGAGTCTGCGCTGCAGTCGTTCGGGCCTCATCTTGCGTGAGTCGATCAAGCCTCTCTAGCACAGCCTCGACTTCCTTCTCTCCAAAAAGCTTCTTTATAAACTTCTCTGCATTGCGATGAGTTGAGCAACACGACAGCAAGGACAGACTCACTCGGACGTCCCTGCTGAACCTGTTTCGTCGCCAGCGCGAGCGTGGAGAGCAATTCCACCATTATCTTCACCATTATCTCGGTCATGGCTACTGTAGGAGGAATTTTCGTATAAATATCCAGTCGATTCAAAAAGTGTTCAATCGACTCGAACAACTCGACGAGTGCATCGTAGCTGGAACTGACCCCTTTGGCTGCCTGATACAATTCCATGTCACAAGAATACGCACGTAGGAACTAAAGAGAGGCACATACAGCAAGTAGGATGGCCAGGCCTGTATGTATGGCTTTCACAGGCGGGAATGGCTGCAGAAAAACTGTCAGAGAGAGGTAGAACGCTGATCAGCGCCTTCCAACGTACCACCAGGCCGAAAGCATCGCCGGCGAGGGTTGTGGTGATGGCAGAAAGCTTACACAGAACCGAAACGGCACTCTTGAGCGATATTATGATCCTATCACTTCCTCTGAATTCACAGAAGGCTCGTGCTTGTTCTTGAAGAACGGAATTAAGGGAGTTGACTGAGTCGCAATTCTGGAGTCGCTCTGCGAGTGGGTGTTTGGCTAATGATATGCCCGTCTGGCTTTCGTAGTCCTGCAAGGCTGAATCGAAAAGATCTCGAAAATGAGACGATCCTGACTGGTCACTCATGAAGAAATGTGGTTTTGGATAAACCGCTGGAAGGTGGCGGAAGCGGGTTGAGGCTGACCAGCGTTGCTGCACTGCCTCACATATTGATATCCATTTTCGGCTACTTAGTTGATTAACAAAGTCTGGCGTGGCGCGCGCGGGAGACTGTAGGACTAAGAAAACACAGTTGACATTTTTGACAGTGATACAAATTTGGTTGTTTAGAGATAAGGAGAGGAAGACAAAGCAAAGGAAACGCAGAGCCGTGGGCTCTATCATGATGAGCTTCCCAAGCATGCATGGCTTAGCCAACGAAAGACCAGATGATGCAAGGTCAACCCATGACCCAAGCTGGCCCCTCTCTCTGAGGCTGTCTGCACAGATATCCTGCCCTGCCCTCTATTTGCGGATGTGTATGTTGATGTTCTTCATAAGGCAGAAGTCTGTGAGGTCGTATGCTGATAAGGAATGCCGCCTAGGGAAGCCAAGAGTCGTGTGATAGATGCAAGATCCAAAGGGTCAAGGGGAACTCTGCTGAGTCCGCCTTGCGGGAGTGGTTGTAAAAAGTCACGACAGGCGTGTGTGTCAGATGGGAGTGGACAGGAGTGAAATGTGTGGAGCGAGAGAGGGAAAACGAGACGCATCGCTGGTGCGCTGGTGCAAGAGATCTCAAGGCAAGAAACCAAGGCACGAGAGGTTTCGAGAGTGACGCCCAGGTTTGTTTAAGAGACACGGGGGCGTTTATATACATGAAAGCGCCGCTACCCATGAGAGCCATGAGAGTTCATCGCTAAAGATTCAGGTTACAATGTCAATCTGTAACAGATGAGATCGTAGACCGAGGATGACAGAGACAGTGCAATGATGTCGTGATTTAAAGATAAGGGCAATCACGCAAAGTGAAAGTCGCATGTACTAAAATAGCCCTGGTGAGTGAGACAGATGTATGGGAGGCCCCGAGGAGATCTCGTTCTTGAGCCATCGCAAGAGTTTTGGATGTGGGGCAGTGAGGGACGTTTGGCACGTAGTAGCAAAGGGCCGTTGAAGCGACGTTGAAGCCTAAGTCTTGTTGGCTAACGGATTGGTGTTGATGCTCTGTCGCAGGCACCGTCAGACTGACGGGTCTTGTATGACTATTCCGAGCGTAGCAAGACGCCCACTTCACACTCTGTCGAGATCCTCTCAGCGTGTCGTGTGACGATAACGACGACCATCCATACACAAAAGAAGAGTTGCGCCGCCATCCTTCTTGTGACTTGGGTTTTCGAGTCGTGAGGGAGATATAATGGTACAACAGGAGGCAAGAGCGGCACCACATAACTGGTTTAGATTGCATTCAACTGCCCTAGCCAAATACTCTACTAGATGCACCACGATACCGCGCAATGCCACGCACGCACCCTACCCAGGGTGTGTTTGGGGGCCGAAGGCAGGTCATTATTGAGTTGGATAAAGGGCCCTGGAAGGTCAAGACAGTGTCGGGGAGAAGGGTTAGCATCGGTTGAGCACGTTGATACTATGCACAAATGCACACTCACAATTGTTACCAGCAACGCGGAGGCGACTGGATCGATGTATGTATATGTCACGAGCTTGACGCCTCTTCTCTACCCAACACGTTCCCCCGCGTCACAAAATCCGCAAATCCCATTCGCGTGTCCATATCGTCGATCTTCCTAGATGGCGTGGAGGGAGAGATAGGAGAGAAGCAGACGCAGATGCAGACGCGGGGTTATTAGCTTGCCAGGGGCAAAGAAATGGGAGGGGGGGAGCAGGCACGTGTATGCGCGCACACGCACCGTGTCCTCATTTCACTCGCCCATGTGATCTCTTTGAGAGCGGGTGCATTCAGGCAAGCGCCGATGATTCCGAGGAACAGCGCGATGAGAGACTCGAAGATGATCTGGCGATTGAAAAAAAGGAGCAGTTCGTATACTATTACGAAAAGGCGAGAAGAGGATTATGCATACAGACGACGGAAGGGATGTTTCTGGTCTCCCCAGTGCTTTCAAGTGGGAACGATCTGGAAGGTTATGATCCGTACTGTAAAGCAGCTGTGACACATCGAGAGGATCGGAGACATACGTTCATAGGTTGAGAAAGCAGCTGTGAAAGATATAAGTACTTCGTAGGACGTGCAAATTAATGTCACCCCTACCGTGGAAGAGAGCCACTGTGGCAATTGTTAAAAGGATCCGGCCTAACATGGCTGTACGGAGACAGTTGTTGAGTGGTGGTGTGTGTTGACTTGACTAGGTCGTATTACGACCGTATGAGGCGGGACGGCCCGTAACGGACCGTAGCACGTCACATTCAGGGTTGCAAGCATGCTCTTTGCGGATTCCGCAATTCCTGCCTCATTGACATACTCCTTGAGTATATTCTCTACACGCCCAGCCATCCTAGTCTGCTCAGGCTCACCTCCAAACTCAATATCATGGAACCGCTCCTTACATATTTCTCATCCTGATGAGTGATGACCCTTCAATCCTGTCCTTTCGAGCGAGAGCTGAACTTACCCATCTGGCAACATGACCTTGACGTTTGCATCTTCGGTTTGCGCTACAATCTGCCCTTCTTCCGTCTCCTTCAACCACTTAAGCGCGCCAGAGAGCGCACTTCCACTACTCCCACCAACTAGCAGGCCTTCGCATCGTAGTAACAATCTCCACGCGGCGAAAACATCCATCATCGCCAGTCTTAACCCAAACGTCAATTATTCCTGGCCCTCGAGTGAGGGGTTGTAGCACGACGTCATATCTTATGCCTTCTACTAGCCGAACGGTGCCAACATATGGTGTATTGAGTTCTGTGGGGAGCGCGAGGAGAGAACCTTTCTGAGGAGCTAATGTCAGTGATGTCACATGCGTCGTTGAGTTACTTGCGTACAACATCCACCCCGACAATCTTGCGGGATTGTGTCCCCTCTCTTTCACCGCATGGGCGACACCAGTAAGTGTGCCACCTGTATCCTCACATAATACTACGTCTTGTACACCTTACTCTCCTGTTTAAACATGTTCAATCGGCCATAAATACGCGCTAGCACGACCCCGCGTTCGGTCAAACGACGGGCGGCCCCGCGGGGTGGATCAGCCCTGGATGAAGTAAGTACTGTAGGTGCAGCCGTTCTCGAGATCCGGCCACGAGATCCAGCCACTACTGTAATATTTCAATCTCCAACTGAAAATTCGCCAGCATCTATGCTAGATATCAACTAGATACGTTCATGTCAGACCAAGTTTCCTTGCAAGTCCTACCTATACAGCCCCACGAGTTCGACAGCCTGCCAGCTGGCTTCGAATATGAACATGAAATCTCAGAAGCTTCCAACACGATCGCTTTTGACACAGGGGTCGACGCCAGAGACCTTCGACGTTGTGTGGTATGCAGCAGGAATGCGGCAGGAGGACCACATCCAGGCGTAACACGGGCACGTGTTATAGGGAAAACAGAGGATGTATTGGTAAGGGATTGTTTTCTGTTTTAACAGAACAATAGTCAATTCCGCGTAGTGGGCCTTCCTGAAGAGGAGACGCTTTGTTCCTTCTTTCGCTAAAAGCGTGGTGCACGAGCCGCGAAACAGCATCAGTTTATGTGATTCGCATCATAGCGACTTCGATGGCTATCGCTTTTCATACGGTGGGTTCCCTCGGTGAGTCTCAATCGTAAAATGATGGCAGTCTTTTCTTACTATCAACAGGTCTGCGCCTTTGTATTCGTCAACTTTTCCCGGACCCGATACCTGGAGCAATTTCATGGGAAAGTGGTCGTACTCGATGCAGACCACAAGCACAGCCCGTTCCCTGCTCCATTCCTGATTCAGGAGATGCGTACAAGGGGATTTCACCCTTGGTGTACTGACCGACCAATCCCCCATCCACGATCTACTACTTATACTCTTGACGACGGTGGAGCGGCGAGTTCTAATAGCGAACCCCTATCCACAGAATCAAACCAGCAATATCTTGTTCTCAACAATCCTTTTCAGGATCCAGAGCTGCTCGAATCCATGCGCCGCCAGTGGCAACAGCTCCCAAATTGGAAATCTGCAACAGTCGAAGGATTGAACTGGGAAGGGACGGGGGAAGAGAACGCCAGGAAATACATCGATCTGGTTGGCGTCGGTACTCACTAACTTAATAAAAACTGTATTATACAAGTCAACCACTGCAAAGTTCAGAGACCATAAATTTTAGTAGATATAATAGTTCTGAGCCACCCAGAAATTGCCGCCACAACTGTTCCTAAGTCTTGGGCATGGGCATATCAATGCCACCTACCGAACTGAATTTACCACCCCTGAAGAACACTTGTCGCCGATACCTCACTGCACTCGAGGGACTTCAGGATGAAGGGGAACAAGGATACTTCTTGATACTTGGGACATTGACAGCTCGAAGGACTAAGCAGAAGATTAAAAACTATCGAGGCATCAAGGGATTTGGGACTTAGTACTAAACGAACCTTTCACCTTTAACCGAGGCGCCGCTCACCGGCGCTCACCGGTCACGTGTGTGGAATTGCAAACCCTGCCTTTTTGGCTGGGACCGGGACACAGGCATCGCATCGTGGTCGCACCAGTTGTGAGTCTGTTGCTACCCAATATGATCTCTTTTCGATATGCTTGCGAGAGATTCCGAGTCTGAATCATATCACGACAGACGGCTGGCATAACAGAAGACCTCCTTTGCCCCGTCTTCATGGGCTGTGCAACGAAAAATGGCAAAGTTGTTACGGTCGCCGTCGGCTCCCTCCAACGCCTCATCGCCTTGCAGGACGCCTCCCTCTCTGCGGTCCCGGCCATCATCCAAACAACGAACGACTGCATGTCTCAAGGTGTCGACATATAGCTCAAGATCCTCCAGACTCTTCTCTCCCTTATCACCAACTTCCCCACCATTCACGGCAGACTACTCGCAAACTAGATTCATGGTGTGGATGTGCCTGCGAGCGACTCGGAATCGCACCTTCACAGTCGCCATAGCTAGGACAACGTCGCGGAGGTGGTGGCGACAGCTGCCGGTGCGACGGTGTCGAACGTCGTTGGTACTGTATGATCAACATTGAGGCTGGCCTGAACGGGCAAACTGCAGCAATGAGAGTGCTATGGTGTCTCCCCGGTCAACGTTCTGCCGACAGGCTGTTAACCTTTTCCCGTCACTGTCTTCTTTCTGTTAACGTCGATCAGCTCAGCAAGGCAGATACGCCACTCATCCCGGAGGCGTACACATATCTCCTTGGCGTGTAATGCCTCGTCTCATTCTCCGACGGCCTCGCAGGGAATACTTTCCCTCTCTACAACCTCCTCGCAGTCCGAAAACCACACGCGGGTTCAGCCGAACCCGTGCGTGCACCGGACCCACTCGACCCTGCTCGCTATCCGAAACCGAGCCAGCCCAGGCCGGGCTACGAACTGTGCATGCGATGCTGAACGCAGGCTGGCGTATGCTTCTTGCGGCCCTCTCCTTCGTCCTTACCACGAACCTCTCTGACACCATGTTCAGTGACGTCCATGGCGCGTTGCAGGCGCTCGCTTGCGCCACAGGGTGCCTCGCACTACCCACCCCACGTGACGCGTTCCTCACGGCCCTTGCAAAAGCAGTCCTGCGTCTCAGTATCAGCATGCTTGGGCAGTTTGGTCGGCTGGCGGACACGAATATCGCCCTGACTGTGGCACAGTCTCTTTTGGGGCGTCTTGTACGCGATCCAAACGAAGCGGTGAGAGGTGGACCATAAGCCGACATACAACCCGCTGTGGATGCACCTTCTGCTTGAGATATTACGTTTGTGGGGTGCGCATGGGCACGATTCAGACCCAGTTTAGGACCCTGTAGTTGTATGGTACTACGCTTAGCCTTGCAGCCCTGGGTAATGACAGTGGATGTGCTCACAAATTAGGAGGGACTCTGAGCCTGGAGGTCACAAGCCTGGAGGCACACAAGAAATTAGGACAATCAAGCAGAGACTTAGAAACATGGGCTGCAACAAAAGAGCCAACACCCGCGCGGCCAGCATGACTTTCATTCAGCTCGTCCGCCCCCACCCCGTTTCCGCCGGCTCTTGACCGCTTCCCGATGCCTCCGCTTCCACTCACGCGTGAGCTCCCCACGCGCAGCTTCCCACCGAGCCCGGATCTGCGCTTCGTCGTCCGTCCGCGCAAACATGACCCTTCTACACATGTTGTTTCTGTGGCCCTTCGAGTTGAGGTTTGAATTCAAGTTTGAGTTTGAGTTTGAGTTCTGCAGGAAAAAGAATGGCAAGGTGACGTCGAGAGATTTGGATTGATGCTGATGCTTGGGCGCGGTAGCATTGGTGGCTGAACGGGTGGTGGTGGTGCGATCGGATGTCGGGGGGATAGAAGCGAGTGCGGGCGCGGGCGCGTTGTTTGCGAAGGGAGCAGGCTCGTCAAAGTCGAGCTCGAGCTCCGAGTCGAGATCGAGGTGGTTGATCAAGGAGAAGCCTGGTAATAGGACAGGACAGGTAAATGGTACGACGCCCACCCACCACGCAAGACCCAAAGAAACCCACCTTCCTCTTCACGAGGCGCGAAAAGGTCTCTGAGTTGTCTCGATGGTTCTACGGGATCGGGGACCCGCGCCGCAGTAGCAATCGGCGCCCGTAGATCAACAACAGACGAGTTTTTGTCTGCCTGTTGGGCAGCTGGGACAACCTCAAAGCCCGTGGCGTTATGAGAGGCGTTTTGAGAGGCGTAGGGCACTGCGTCATTCGCGTGAGTGGATGCGGCGGCTTCCTGTTCCATTTCCGAATCGACACTCTCCGCCCCGCCCCAGTCTTCGTTCGCTTCGCCAAACATGGTGTTCAGAAGCTGCAGTGCCTTCGCCGTCTCCACGGCCAAGTCAGTGTTTGCTACATAACCGGAAACGGGAGTGGACGATGAGGCCATCGATGAGGAGTGAGCCGGCGCAGGTTCCTCGGCCGAGCCGCGCGGGAGCATGTCCGAGTTCAAGTTGTCGTCTGCCGGGCTCCGAGTCTGAGAGGCGTCGAGGATCTCTTCTACCTCCCTCATCACCCTCGACTTCCGTTAACTCACCGTTCGCGCCAACACCGCTGCTACCACTATTGCCTCCCCTGCCCGCGACCAAAGCGGGGTCGGGGGACAACGACACCTTGTCACCATCCAAAAATACGCCGCTGAGATGCACGCTGCCCCATCGCAACGGGTCAATCGTCCGCCTGCGCGAGTGCGTAGGCGGCGACGACAGCGCAGCACGTGCCCGCCGTTTTTTTCCTTTGTATTTGGAGAGATTTTGGGCTTTGAGCGTGTCACGGTCGAGGGGCAGACCGAGCGGGCGTGCGGGGCGCATACGCATGGGGCGGATGAGCCGTCCCAGCGCGGTGATGCGCCAGTGTGGGCCACGTTGGTGGACGTTCTCGTGTGTGACGAGGGACATGTCCTGCGCGTGTCGGCCGTGAACGCCGCGAGCGAGTCGCCTTCGTTTGCGCGGGCGGGTCTCCTCTGCTCCCTGGGACGCATTCTCGAGCAAAATCCTACACAAGTGCGAGAAATAAGGATACTGGAAATACGCCGTGCGTGTGTGCTCAGGCAGACAGGCAGACTCACCGCTCGCCAAAGTCGGGCTTTGCTTCTCCGATGCGTGGTTTTGCACCTTTCCACGTCGAGCCACTAAGTACATTCATGCCTGATGAAAGAACAAAAGATAAAAATAAATAAAAGATAAGAACGAACGAAAGGGTGGGGCGGAGCACATACATCTCGACAACTGCGTCTTTGTGGTCTCCAAAGTAACATAAGCGAATTTGCGTGGCTGGCCGAGTGCGTCTAGTTTGCCCTGGCCGTCGAGCGCGGTGACAGAGCCAAAGGTGCCAAGACGGCGAGAAAGGTCATCGGATGAGATTGCGGGAGTGAGACCAGAGATGTGGAGTCTCTTTGTTATGGGCGTATCGGGCACGGGCATTGCGCAGTACTGGCCAGTGAGATCGTAGTGCACTGAGTAAGCCGGTGCCAGTGTCGGGCGGGCTCAGGGCGACTCGCCCTGCGGTTGCCCGGCTCGGCTGGGCCGCCACAAGTGTGGGAAAATGACCGATTTGGGTCAAGTCGGTCGAGCACAGCAACGGCGCTCGGGACTGGGAATTGCATTGGTTCATCATGTCTGGCTTTGACGACCTCTTGCAACAATCCTCTCGCGCTCTAGAGGAGAACCCATTCGAGGATCCCTTCGCACGGCCCCGCTCTGGCTCCCCTGACCCTTGGTCAAGCTATGGTCATCAGTCCGCAATTGTCGGTTCTCCTGCATTCGAATATGACAGCTCGGGATTCGGTGGCCTATCCACCACGACGCAAGCCGTCCAGTTGCATGATGACACTCTTAGCTCCTCAGCAGTCGAATCTAATGCATTCGTCGCGCAGACAGTTCCGTCTGATCCACTGGACTCAGCAAACTTACCCGCGGATGACGAGCCGGAACTTACCACGAAGCCCATGACGTCTCCTCGGTATTCTGATTTCAGAGAGATCGTAGGAACGGTTCCACACACTGCCCCTTCCCAGTCGTCGGCTGTTGCTAGCGAACCAGTTTCTGAGCCAGATTCATCCAGAACCGCTTCTGAAGCTCATCTCTCTACCACATCACCGCCAGAGAGCTCTCCTGTGCAACTTTCCTCCCCTGTTACGCCTTCATCGACGGTCCCTCAAGAGATTGTAGAGCATACCGGTCCGCCATCTCCACCAGCACCATCTTCCGCGCGACTGCCGCAGCGTCAAGAGGCTTCGCACCCGTCCGTTCATCTTCCCTTCGACTCCTCATCGCCAACAATCAGCGACTCACATCGCGTCATCTCCACGCCTCTCGATCAGCCTCCCATTACGCCATTTTCCAGTCTTGCTTTGGGTGGGGAGAGCTTCAACGGGTGGGATGGCGCGCAGAGTTCGTTTATCAACAATGCCTCATTTCCTAGCTCTGCCCAAGAAGATGATGACGATGATGACGATGACGACGACGACGACGACGACGACGATAAACCACTGCGGCCACGACCAGTGAGCACGGGTTTATATTACTCATCTTCCGGTGCAATTCACAGGAGTCCCTATCACAGACGGCACCCCCAGAAAAGAAGGAAACCGGGTTACAACCCGTGTTCACGATTACTGTGGAAGATCCCCAGAAAGTTGGGGACCCTATCCGTGCGTTCACAATGTATACAGTTCACACAAAGGCATGTTCTGTCTGAATTCGGTTCCGTATCGGCTGTCGTGAGCTTGTTTTCCAGACTACATCGCCGAATTTCTCCAACTCTTCGTTCTCTGTTCTTCGCCGCTATTCGGACTTTCTATGGTTGTATGAGACCCTCTCGATCAATAACCCTGGGGTGGTTGTTCCTCCGGTTCCTGAGAAAAGCCCCTTCGGACGCTTCGATGATCAGTTCGTTCAGCAACGGCGGTCAGCACTTGAGAACTGCATAAATAAGATCGCGAATCATCCGGTATTATGCAAAGACGCAGATCTTAAGCTCTTTTTAGAGAGTGACACTTTTTCATTAGACGTACGAGTTATCAGCATCCATTACAAAGACGGTTGACCTTAGTTCTGACAGATCAAGCATCGTAAAGCGGAGATTGCGAATGAACGCGGAGGTTTAATGGCATCCATCGGCCAATCCATTACTGGTCCTCGCTTCGTCGAGATGGATGAGGTACTATCCCAAGTAGCAATAAAATTTCTTGACTGACATCGCCATAGTGGTTTGACCGACAAAAAGCGCATCTTGACGTTCTCGAGTCCCAACTTCGCGGCCTTGTCAAAGCGATTGAAATTGTCGCGAAGCAGCGCACCGGTCTGTCTTCTACTGACTTCACCTATGAGACAGATACTAAACTCGTATGTAGAACTGGCGAACGCGGTGGGCGACTTTGCGCAAACCGTTAGTGATCTTGCGGCTTCGGATCTCGGCAAATCTGTCTCGCATTCACTCGAAGCACTCGCGGAACTCGAGCGAAAAGCGCAAGAGACAGAGTCAGCGCAGGCTCGCGCAGATCAAACGACCCTATTGAGCACCGCCGACGAATATGCGCGCCTCGTCAACTCTGTTCGGGTGAGCATCGAGGTTGCTTTTATGCGAGTGCCACGGGCGCTGACCTGTCCGCTCCTTACAGATGGCATTCAGTTCGCGTGTTCGCGTGTACCACGCATGGCAGAATGCAGATGCAGAACTCCGCCGCCTCAAGCAGGCGCACGAGCGCAACCGCGCACAAGGCAAGACCGCTCCTGACCGTCTCGGGCACTCATATTCTCAAATTGGCGAGGTGCGCCTTTTTTCTCGTCTGTGTTGGTCGCGGTCCTTTTTCTTACAGGTACTATGCCGATGTAGGCGGAGCGACGCGTGCTGGAGACGAAGCAGGAATTCGAGCACGTGTCGCGCCTGGTGAAGAGCGAGGTGGCACGCTTTGAGCAGGAGCGCATCGAGGATTTCAAAAAGAGTCTCGAGAATCTCCTCGACGACATGATCGCTCGGCAGAAGGAGACGATCCAGGCGCGGGAGGCGTTCCAGCAGTTGTTGCTGAAGAAGGTTCCTGCTGGCCCAGGGTCCAAAGGAAACACGATCACGTCTACAGCATAGTGGCACGTAGTTCTTTTGTCTGTATGTTCCTGCACGTAAACCATCCATGCATATGCTTCGATTCGAGTGTGAATTGGAGTACTTCGATTCGCCTCGTTGCCCGGCACTGTCGCATAAGCAAAGTAATTTTTGGGTGACTCGCCGGGTCGCGGGCCGAAGGGCCGTGAATAATTAGGAGAGCGTGATGTGCGCCGGAATGCATCTGTCCCACTGTCTCGAAATCCCCTCGCGTACAACTCAAAGTCTCTCGACTGTTCTCCTCTAGCTCTCTTCTTCAGTACCGCTGCACGATCTTCGCTCGATTCTTGCACTGTCCCCTCGTCGGTCCACCACTGCGAGCCCTCACCACCTCAGCTTTCGTCCGCCGCAAGTTTCGAGAAAGAAGCTTACGCGGGTGAAATACGGTGGGGCGACATGATGTTACATATAATAGCTAGGAAATCCTGGATAGTGAGCGCTTAATGAGCACGCATGCAGCCGACAGTCAACGTCAACACTAGTCACGGCTATGAAAGGGTCACATTTTTATCCCAGAGATGCTCGTTTAGTAGATACTGAATTACACTCACTCCCTGAACAGGATGTGGGCCAGCAAAAAGAGGTCATCAGACATTCAATCATGATTTCCTGTAGGGATATATGCCAGTCGCCGGTTATCGTTCGATCATCATCAAGATTTTGAATACAAAGATGACTCCAAAACTATCACAATCTTTTTATTCCTAAAGTTTCTTTGTTAGACATTAACCGCATAATACGAGGGTATCCTCCTACTCGTGCTTCCAGGAATGCGATCTAATTCATGTTGTTGTGGGTGCACCCACACACAACTGCACCATGCTTGAGAAGGAGGCGATAAACACGTGTACGCCTCCTTCGTACTGCTAGATTCCATGCAGCAAACCCGCTCTTGTCCCGGGCTGTCGCGTCTACACCGTGCTCAAGGAGGATGCGGGCAACCGCCGCATGTCCTCCTCGTGATGCCAGATGCAATGCAGTTAATCCCCTCTTATCCCGGGCCATCGTGCCCGCACCGTGCTCAAGGAGGACGCCGGCAAATTCCGCACGTCCACTTCGCGATGCCAGATGCAACGCAGTCAACCCGCTCTTGTCCCGGGTTGCTACGTCCGCACCGTGCTCGAAGAGGACACGGGCGACTCCTGCATGTCCTCCTCGCGATGCTAGATGCAAAGAAGTTGATCCGCTCTTGTCTCGGGCTTTCACGTCCGCACCGTGCTCGAGAAGGACCCTGGCGAGTTCCATGCGTCCATCTCGTGATGCCTGATGCAATGCAGACGACCCCCTCTTGTCCAAGGCTTTCGCGTCCGCACCGTACTCGAGCAGGACGCGGGCAACTTCCGCATGTCCTCCTCGCCATGCCAGCTGTAATGGAGTGAACCCGCTCAGGTTCATGGCTGCCACATCCGCGCCACGCTCGAGGAGGACGCGGGTGAGTTCCGCATGTCCCCCCTGTGACGCCAGATGCACCGCAGTCGACCCGCTCTGGTCCAGGGCTGTCCCATCCGCACCGTAATGAAGAAGGACTTGGGCAACTTCGGGATGATCACCCCGCAACGCCAGATGTAATGCAGTAGATCCACTATTGTCCTGGGCCGTCGCGTCCGCGCCATGCTCTAGGAGGACGCGGGTGAAATCTGCATGTCCTCCTCGCGATGATAGATGCACCGCAGTCGACCCAGTCTCGTTCAGGGCTGTTGCATCTGCGCCATGCTCGAGGAGGGCGCGAGCGACTTCCGCATGTCCCCCTCGCAATGCCAGATGCAGTGCAGTTGACCCGTCCTTGTCCTGCGCTGTCGTGTCCGCGCCATACTCGAGCAGGACGCGGGCGAACTCCGCAAGTCCACTTTGCGACACTAGATGCAATGCAGTTGAGCCGTTCTTGTACGGGGCTGCTGCATCTGCGCCATGCTCGAGGAGGGCGCGGGCAACTTCCGCATGTCCCCCTCGCGATGCCAGATGCAGTGCAGTTGACCCGTCCTCATCCTGTGGTGTCGCGTCCGCGCCATACTCGAGCAGCACGCGGGCGAACTCCGCATGTCCACCTTGCGACACCAGATGCAATGCAGTTGACCCACTCTTATGCGGGGCTTTGGCGTCTGC
This sequence comes from Russula compacta, assembly GCA_022376555.1. Classification (NCBI taxonomy): domain Eukaryota; kingdom Fungi; phylum Basidiomycota; class Agaricomycetes; order Russulales; family Russulaceae; genus Russula; species Russula compacta. Next base: position 112,646 of record WTXH01000030.1, read on the forward strand.
ACCGTGCTCGAGGAGGATGCGGGCGACTGATGAATGTCCTCCCTGTGACGCCAGATACAAACCAGTTGACTCGCTCTTGTCCTGGGCTGTCGCGTCCGCACCATGCTCCAGGAGGACGCGGGCGACTTCCGCATGTCCGCCTCGCGCCGCCAGATGCAGTGCAGTCGACTCGCTCGTGTCTTGGGCAGTCACGTCTGTACCATGCTCTAGAAGGACGCAAGCAACGTCCAGATGTCCCTCTCGCGACGCCAGATGCAATACAGTCGTCCCGCTCTGGTCCCGCGCTGCCGCGTCCGCACCATGCTCGAGGAGGACGCGGGCGACTTCCGTATGACCACCTCGCGATGCCAGATGCAACGCAGTCAACCCGCTCTTGTCCTGGGTTGTCGCGTCCACGCCATGCTCGAGGAGAAGTAGGGCAACCTCTGCGTGTCCCCCTTGCAATGCCTGATGCAATGCAGTTGAGCCGCTCTTATCCTGGGCTGTCGCATCCACACCATGCTCAAGGAGGACGCGGGCGATTTCTACACGTTCGCCTTCTGACGCCTGATGCGATTCAGTCTGCCAACTGCTGACTTGGACCATCTCGCCCGTGTCCGAGTCGAGGTCGTAGAAGGGCACGGGTTCCACATGTTTCCCTCGCGACGCCAGATGCAATGCAGTTGACCCGCTTTTGTCCTGGGCTGTCACGTCCGCGCTATGCTCGAGGAGGACACGGGTAAGTTCCGGATGTCCCTCGTACGATGCCAGATGCAATGGAGTTTTTCCGGAATCATCCCGGGTAGATGCGTCAGCACCGTGCTCGAGGAGGACGCGGATAAATTCCACATGTCCCTCGTGGGACGCCCGATGCAATGGTGTTTCCCCGGAGTAATCCTGGACTGCTGTGCTCGCGCCGTGCTCGAGGAGGACACGGGCGAATTCCGAATGTCCACCATAAGACGCCAGATGCAATGCAGTCTGTCTGCTCTCGTCCTGAATTGTTACGTCCGCACCATGCTCGAGGAGGGCCCGGGCAAATTCAGTATATCCTCCATATGACGCCCCATGTAGTGGAGTTTGCTTGCGCATGTTCTGGGCTCTCGCGTCCGCGCCGTGCTCGAGGAGGACGCGGGCCAATTCCACATGTCCCTCGAACGACGCCTCATGCAATGGAGTTACCATATACATGCCCCAGGCTTTTGGGTTCGCACCATACTCGAGGAGCACGCGGGAGACTTCCACATGCCCCCCTTCCGATGCATGATGCAATGCCATCTGCCCGTCCGTATCTTGGGCTCTCGGGTCTGCGCCATGCTCAAGGAGGAAGTGGACGACTTCCGAATGTCCTCCGCGCGACGCTTGATGCAATGGAGTTGACTTTGCGAGGATCCAGGAGTGCACGTCCTGTGAGTGCTCGGTGACCAGGAACTTTACAATGATGTCTAACCCGAGAAAAGCGGCATAATGCAACGCAATTCCCACGGGTGGCTGTGGCCGTTCAGCTCGGCGGGATCGTATCCAGGGGCCGTCGCCAACATAGGTGCGAATTATTGGATTGTGTATCCAAACCCAGACCGCGAAATGCGGTTTGGTTGGGTCAAACAACTGTTTCATCCCATCTTCCACGCTTTGCGACATACTTCCGGATCGGACGTGGTCGATCCAGTGCTCGGCAGCATATTCAACGAGAGGAAACTTCTCCAGGCTGTCTCTGGTGATGGCTTTATCTAGATGTAGTAGAGTGCCCAGACACGTTTGAGTAACGAGGGTATGGGCGAGCGTCGTGGAGATATGATAACAGCGGGATAAAGCATCACTTGCTTCGGCAAGGCGGGTAGAGGTCAAGAACTCTTTTACAGAGAAGTGCGAAAATTGCACCACCGGGGAATCTTCTACATTGACAACAGCAAGCAAATTGGAACATGTAGACAGCACCGCGTCGACGGGATCTTCTAGGCGCCAATCCTCGCGAAGTTTTGGAATTGGTACGGCCTTGAAATCAAATGCAAGGAACTCCGCGAGTTCCTCGACACGGAGTGGCCGGGAAGCCACCGCGACACATTGAAGAAGACGGTGGGCAAATTCCCAGTGGGTCTTATTGATCCCTTGTAACGTCCGTTCATATGTCTCGTCGAGCGTCCCGGGTAGTTCGGCTAAGGCATGTCGGATGCGTCCAGGTAGGCAGCCACAAATGTACACCACTTGACAATAAACCCACCGGAACCTACATCACAGTTATCAGAGAGGGTTATCAAAGGTATTGATATTGATGCCTTACATCCCGTCAGCTTTTTTTGTGAGGACGTCAATCACCAGTTGCTTGTCCTCTCGTTTCCATTTTCGGTTTTTTGGGTGGGTGTTAATGACAGACCTGATATAATCCCCGATATCTTGCAGTTGTCCTCTCTCGTCATGTAAAGAAACGAATTGTGAAGTCAAAGGATCGAGGACAAGCTTGATGTCAATCTCGGGTCGGCTAGTAACACATATCCGTAGATTAGCAATTTGTGGCCCGACGAGCTCCTCGAAGAGGTTGAGAACTTCTTCCCGGGGTGACGGTACAGCTGTTGTGCTCGGGCACTCATCCAGTGCATCCACAACTATGTAAGTCGGAGGTTGTCCTGGATGCCTGAGGATATCTTGAAGACATTGAATTAGTGCATCGTCACTAGGATGCCGTGAACCGCAACCGTGTGCTGAATAGAGATCGGAGAGAATGGCACAATAGGAATCGGACTGATGAGAGAGTTGGACTAGCAGAGATGAGATCAACCCGCGCAGGTCCTTCTTTTGATCCTCTCTAAAGTCATGGTAAAAAAAGGCCAGTGAAGCGAGACCAGATTTCCGCATGGTATCGATAGCCTGAATGACTGTGGAACTGGCAGAGAGCATGAGTTCCCCAAGGCGAGATTGTTGAAATCTTAGCGTACCAAAGAACAGTCTTCCCAGCGCCCGCTACGAACAGACAAACATCAGCATCGGCGACAACGTAACTTACGGGAGACACGGACGTTTTCCATGAATCCACAACAGAGAACCTGGGCAGGATGATATCCATTCGAAGAAAATATTACTCTGAATGAACCATTCTGCTGTTCCATTGTGGCGAGCTTTGCGGGCGATATTGTGGTTCTTCCATGGATCTGGCGGAGAGAGCCAACTGGCAACGTCCTTCTGCAACTTGTCACCTGCGAGATGGTTTCAATGTCCCTAGTCAGTTATGATGATCCTGAGAAGTAACAGACGTTTCAATTTATTCACGTCGCTTGCCATTTTCTGCATAATTTCTAACACTCAGTTAGAGAAGGAACCAGATTACTTTTTAATGTAAAATACCGAGAGCATCCCGGACACCGTCAACCGATGCTTTGCCGTCTAAACAGAAGTTCAACGCCAGTAGGTGACAATCTAGGTGCGTTTACTCACCATCCATGACAATCCTCATATTCTGGACAAGTCCGTACACGACCTCGAGAGTCTGCGCTGCAGTCGTCCGAGCCTCGTCCTGCGTCAGTCGATCCAGCCTCTGCAGCACAGCCTCGACTTCCTTCTCCCCAAAAAGTTTCTTTATAAATTTCTCTGCACAGCTATCAGTCAGGTAACACGTCAGCGAGGATGGGCTCACTTGGTCGTCCCTGCTGGATCTGTTTCGTCGCCAATGCGAGGGTCGATAGCAATTCAACCATTATCTTCACCACTATCTCAGTCATCGCGGGCGTAGGAGAGATCTTCGTATAAATATCAAGTCGCCTTAGAAAGTGTTCAATCGACTCGATCAACTCGACGAGTGCATCGTAGCTGGCACTGACGCCCTTGACCGTCTGATACATTTTGATGTCATAAAGATGCGCAAAAAGAAACCAAAGAAAGGCACATACCGTGAGTAGGATAGCGAGGCCGGCATGGATTGCTTTCACGGGTGGGAATGACTATAGAACGGGCGTCAGAGACATATAATCTTCATCAGCGCCCTCTGACGCACCAAACCAATAACCCCGCCAAGTGGGTTGGATGTGGCGGAGAGCTTACACAAAACTGACACGGCATTCTTGAGAGATTTCATGATTCTATCACTTCCTTGGAATTCACCGAAAGCTCGTGCTCTCTCTTGAAGAACGGCGGTAACAGATTCGACTGAGTTGCAATTCTGGAGTTGCTCTGCGAGTGGGTGTTTGACCAGTGGTATGCCCGTCTGCTTTTCGTAATCCTGCAAGGCAGACTCGAAAATGTCACTAAAATGAGACGATCTTGACTGGTCACCCATATCACAAGCGTCAGGTAGATGTGGGATTAGAAAGGGGAGATAGTGATGTGGTGGAAGAGGAATGAAGCGGGGGGCAGTACACGCCTCATGTTATCGATATCGATTTTGGCAAAAAGACACTGCCTGAAGTAGGTGGGCATAAGTTGCGGTTGAGCGCGCTGAGCGCTTGATTGCGCATGGGTCGGTTGAACTGTGTAGTTTATGGCGCGAATGTGGAGATGTAATCCAGAGGGGAAGACAGAGTGAGGTCGTGAGAGGAGGTTTCGGCTTGTAGAGGGGCCGAACAAGGGTCTGTATATGAAAACATTGGTGAAATTTGCATTGAGGGGGAAAGGGCCGCTCGCGAGTACAGGACGCTGGATTGTATGGGCCTTTTGGAAGCCCCTTTTTATACGTACTCACAGTGTACCTAGCTCGTATATGTCCTAGCAACGTCGAAATGAAGTACGCGAGTCCGAGGCGAAAAGGAGAGAGAAAAAGCGCGAGAGATATGAGGCGCAAAGTCGAAAAAAGAGGGAAAAAAATGTCGAGTCAACGATGGTAGAAAGGTGATGAAACATTGGAAGCAGAATGCGTATAAACTGATACAGCATTCTTGAGGGACTTCATGGCCTTATCGCTTCTCCGGAATTCGCTGAATGCTCGTGCATGTTCTCGAAGAACGGCGGTAACAACATCGACGGAGAGCCACAATTCTGAATTTGTTCTGCGAGTGGATGTTTGGCCAGTGATATGCCTCAAGTGGGCCAATGACCACACTCATGACCAGCGGACCAGCGTGACTGAGCAAACTAAAGACGCCTGCATTTTTTTCTTAAGCCATGAGTCCATTATATTCAGTGCAATATGGAAGTTGAATCCCGAGTAACGTCCCTATCCAGTGCGCCCACCTGTGGCCCATACTACTGGCTCCAACGATCCCCACTCAACTTCGTAACCCAGTTGCACAGCCGTCGTCCTACTCCCAATACCGCGCGAGTTTATTGTCCCTCTCCGCGTCCGGGCCAGCAACCTCGAGAAAGTCTGAGGGCCGCTCGCGCTTGACGTTTCTCCGACGATTGTTGACCGGCTGACGTTGATACGCCGAGTCTGCGTTTCCAAGGGGTTGTTGTTGTTGCGGCAGCGAGTGCTGCTGTTGTTGTGGTTGGTGCTGCTGCTGCTGCTGCTGCTGTTGCTGTTGCTGCATCTGTGAACCTCCAAAGCCTTGATTCATCATTGGCATCATCCCCATAGGCATCATCATGTCCGCGCCCATGCTCGACTGCGCCGCCGCGAGCGCAGCGGCGATCGTCTGTGCCTGCGCGAGTTGCATCTGCAGCTGCTGGTGCTGCAACTCCGCCTGCTGACGCACGTGCACGGGTAGCGCCCCATTGTTCCTCAGCGTGAGCGAGATCTGCTGGATCTGCGCTTGCAACTGCGGGATGTTGTCCACGATCATCTGTGACATCGCCAGGTCGGCGGGTACGTCTTCCTGCGCATACAGGCCGGATTGCAGGTCTTCGAGTACGGGGGTCTGTTTAGTGAGTTCAATAGTAAGGAGGTATGAGGAGACGATGTGGGAGAACCATCACCTGAGAGACAGAACCCGCTGGAGTGGATTCGTTCGTGGCCTGTCCATCTTCTTCCCTTTGGCTGGCTTCGATCTCCCCCGTGATATAATCCGCAACCTTCCGGCGTATCGGCCTGTCGACGGCTAGCTTGTCCAGAGAGGCTACCTTGGACGCACAATGTGGACAAATAAAGTCCTTTTCGAGCAGATGGGTCTGAATGCACTCCTCGCAGTAAGCCGTCCCGCAACAAGGCGTTTTGACAGCGTCGCGGAGGATCCGATTATCGATAGGGCAAACGATGCTTGGGTCTTTTGAAGGCCGTTCACGAACTTCAGCCTCCGAGAGGCCCTTGGACTTGATCGTTTGCTTTTGCCATGATGCTCTGCAGAGAATGGTGAGTCGATCGGAAATAGAGGCGAGCGGACATATTCACGAGTCCGGTTGCGCAACTACGTAGCCACCTTCTGGCGTCACCATAACTCCTTGGCCTATCCGGGCACCACCTGGATTGTCGACAGCTTTGAGGAAGCTTCTCGGGATACCCGTTGTCCGTTTTATGCGTGGTTTATTGTCAAACTCACGATCACTATTCGTTGGACAGTCTTGGATCCAATGACCTCGCATCCAAGTCAGACACACCCGCGGTAGCGAGGCGCAAGTACAGTACATACCTTTCTGGCCGCAACGATAGCACACGTAGCTAGGTGGGAGCGGCCGCTCGGTCTGCTGATGGTGTGGCACAAACGACTTGCCTCCACGACCGAAACCCGTTCCACGTTGATTAGTGTAAATCCGGGTTTGGCTGAGAGGGAGGGAGAAGGAGATAAAGCAAAGCAAGTCCGCGATAAGACGGACAGCGAATGTGTATTAGAGAGATTACTACAGAACACGGGAAGAACCGCCAGAGGCGACACCAACTGTGACATTTTTTCCTGAGTCTCCTCCCAGTTCGCGGACTGAGCCTGGAACATGGCAGCCATGGCAGCCGCCTCGTCTTCATTGCCACTCAAACTTTGGACGGGTGCCTGCGTCACGTCGAACACATAAGAATGACCGAATTGGGTAGGAAACAAGGTCGATGGCAACGCACACTGGCAGGTTTTGATGACACTTCCTTGTCAAACCGCCTGGACAAGGAACCTTTGACTGGCCATGTGTTGCCTGTCTGGCTGTTAGGCCTTGACTCGAGAGTCGCTGACGTCCCTGGAGCTCCAATATACATAGCCGCTTTACCCTTTCCCGGACGAACTGGAGGCACCCGTTTCACAACAACAGAAGAGGATCTCGGGATCATATGCGAGTCGTCCTTAAGCTCTGCAAGGAGCAAGGAGGTCAAGGTGAAACGGCTACATCAGGAATGGGACAGACCTTCTCCAGAGGAACCGTCAAATACGACGAGGTCAAAATCACTAGCTTTTCCAAGGCTGTTGGCGAGGATGACTTCTTTTTTAAGATCAAACACAGAGATACCGGTGCCATCGAAGGACACCTTGGACTCCTCTCTCTGGGACTTGAACTTGTAAAAGACGGAAGAAGCCATGTGGCACAGATATCAATTAGAAACAATCTGCTAAAATGATACAAACAACAAGAATAGAGGAAATAATGTCAAGGGTGTTCCGAGTCGAGTTCAAGTTGCTGTTGCGGTTGCTGACGCTGCAAGCTCATCCAGCACGTGTACAGTAATCCTGCGAATCCTTTCTCACGTGACTCAAAAGTTGTATACATTAAACTCGTCTATTCAATTCAGTCCGAGTTTCCGCTCAATTCGCCTCACAACTTGCACAAGCGGTTGCTCGCCGTGTCCTTTCCTTCGTCCTCGCCAGCTGGCCGGTCAAGCACCTCTGCTATGCGCTTTGCAAGGGGTGAAAGCTCCTGACGAAGAGCGAAGTCGAGGAACCAGTCCTTGCCGATGTAATTTCTCAGCCTGTCCCCGCCATATCACAAAATCAGGAGAGAAGTAGAACAACCATCATGACACGTACCCGTCAGGCAGCAAGATGACAACATTCTTCCCTGGCGCATGAGCAGTCTCGCGCCCACTCTCAGAGCGCAACCATGCCAGCGCACCCGCAAGAGCACTGCCGCTACTCCCACCAACCAGCATGCCCTCGTGGCGCATGAGCGATTTCACGGCTGCAAAAGCATCTGCATCATTCGTCTTTATCCATGTGTCGATCATCTCGGGCTCTCGCGTGAGCACATCCGGGATAAAGTCATACCCGATACCCTCAATGTCGTACGGACTACCTTTACTAGCCTCGTTTAGAGAGGCAGGGAGAGCGAGAACGGAACCAACCTGGAGGAGCGTGTGTAAAATATCAACTCGAGGGACGAGAAAATGATCAACGAACGGGGTCCACGCCGACGACAATGCAGTCCGGGTTGTGAGCTGTCTTGATCCCTTTTGCAACGCCAGACACCGTGCCACCCGTTCCAGCACCTGCAATAAACACATCTACTTTTCCCGACGAAGGATGGACCGGTGTTGAAGGTGTTGATGTCACGGCCTCGATGATCTCGGGCGCAGTTGTGAGCTCATGAGCGAGGGGATTATTCATCTGAATGCAAAATGAGGAGAAAAGCCTGTGCATATATATGTATGCCCAACATACATTGCGATATTGATCGAGAATAATGCCTCCGGGTATCTCTTTTTGCAGGCGGAGGGCCACGCCTACGAGTGTGCAAGTTCATCTATACGAGCCCAAAAGCAACACACGAGTGCTCTCTACCTATATGACTTTCCGGGGCATCCCAAGCAGCTTCATTTGGCGTCCGAATAACTTCTGCACCGAGGGCGCGTAGTGCTGCCTCCTTCTCCTGTGTTAGAAATATGAGCTGCGGCCAACTAGAGCAGATCAATAAAAGCGCGTACAAGTGACATTTTCTTTGGCATAGTAATGATCACTGAATATCCCTTATCTGTAGTATTCAGCACCCGTTCTCGTTGGATGGCTTGTATGCGCTACCTTTACAGCGCACGCCATTGCCAATCCGATTCCTGTGATTTCACACGGGACTTAGCATGGCAATGAATGTCAAGTTTGACAAGGGGAAAGCACCGGTATTTCCTGATGTCGGCTCTATGACGATGCTCTGTCCCGGAATGAGCTTTCCTTCCTGTTCGGCAATCTCGACCATCCGCTTCGCAATCCTATCTTTCACGGAACCACCAGGAGAGGTGTATTCTAGTTTCCCAACTGAGACATCCTAAGGCTTCGGGTGATCTTGCATGCAAGCTACGAAACTTACGGAGATTGCACTTAAGACCTTCATGCTTAGCAATCCTGCCGAGGCGAATAAGAGGAGTATTTCCAACAGCTTCAAGGACGGATTCAAGAACAGGAGACATTTCAAGAAGAAAGAGAGATGAAAGATTGAGAATTTGAGAGCAGAGGAGGGATATCAAGTGGATGTGTGGTGGCTGGTGCGTTCAGGCTGAGTGGAAAAATGAATGGAATCCGCGTCCGCCGTCACTGCACTGTCACTCGCCGGATGGATCTCCCCGCTGGCCGCTTGCATAAAGACAGGACGGTGTACAAACTCCGGGCGCTTTCAGCGGGATTGTCACTGTGGACCTCATGAGCTTTTGAGAGCTCGCCTGGTAGACGTTCAAGTGAAAGGTAGTCAAATTCTGTGGCGCTCAGCTCTTCCCCACCAACGTTGTGTTGTGATCCCTTCGTGCCTCTTGCTCGGCATTTGGCGAAAACCTCAAGGCTGAGGCTGGATAGAATCCACCAAATAAGGGCCAAGGATCTCCCTTTGACGTGTTTCTGTACGCTGTACGGAAGAATGATGCTGTGTGGACTGGACTGGCATCGGTCTGTCGGTGCCAGTAGTTGACACAGTTCTCGGCCTTTACTTTTTTTTATCACTCCTTGGGGCTGAGGGGGGAAACTGAACATTGTGTCATAGGCTCGGTCTAAGATCTAAGGTCTACTGTGGACCGGGCCGTGCATGTCGAGGAGTACTCTGGCGGTAGCGGTAGACGTGCATATATCATATTGGTGATGATAGCGTCCTTGTCATCTTGTTTTCATCACGCGCTACGGCGCAACACATCATCGTCGTTCTATCTACGTCCCGTTCGCCAAATACAGTCGATGTCCTCCCAACCTCCTCAAGTTATTTTTACCGAGGACCTCGATACCACAAATGCAAAGTACGTATGTAGATCTCTCCACGAGGCGAGTCCGTTCATTTCCCGGCGTGTTTCCTTAAAGATGGGTAAGCTTGAAGAAAATTAATTGGCAAGACCAAAACGGCAAGACGGTGAGCGGTCCCATTCGCGTCCTTTGCTGGATGCCCCTCACGGCTAGCTATTCGACAGAGAGTCTGGGAGGCCGCAGATAGGCGCACGCGTGGAAGCTCCGGCATAGACGGTCAGTCCTTTTTTGCTGCTCGCATCGCATGTACCCCACCTTGCGTTTAGCACGCCTCTCTGAGCCTGTCGCCCGCAGCCGTTGCAATTTTTGCTCTCATCCGTTCCAAGACCCACGCGTTTCCTGTCTCTACCGTCATAATAGAACAATATCGCCCCCCTGTCGGGAAGTTTGTCGTGGGTCAGGACCCCCCCCTCTTCTTCTCTTGTCTTGGATTTCTCACGTGCCAAATGGGGGGATTATCCGGCAGAACTTCCTGCAGGGCTGATCGATGACGGCGAGACACCCGAAGCAGCCGCGATTCGCGAGCTTCGGGAAGAGACCGGTTATGAGGCAGAGGGCGTCCTCGATTCGACAGCGGTCCTGGCGAACGACCCAGGTCTGTATCCCTATTCTCCCCATCGTCATTTGTGTGACGGTTTTTTCCCTTTGATTTGATTTAATCTAATCTACCTTTTTTTATTATCAGGCATGAGTACCGCGAACATGAAGCTCATCATACTCGACGTGCCACTGGACGGTGAGATGGAGTCACCGGAGCAGAACCTTCAGGATGGCGAGGCGATCGTGAGACGCGCAGTCGAAGTGAAGGGCCTATACAAGGTGCTTAAAGGTGTGTAGTGGTTATTCCTGGGCGATGCGGTCCCGGTCGCAGTCCGCATACAGTCGCCGCATAGTTTCTCGATCTCACCTTAAATCTTCCCACGGGCGAAAGAATATGAAGAAAAGGTGCGAAAAAATATATTTCTCTCACTTGTTTCTGTATAGATGTATGAACGCATATTTTCCCTGGATAGGGTCATCATATCGTCGACTCGAGGCTGTCGCACCTCGCTGTTGGCTTCGACCTGGCAGAGCGCTTGAGAACAGGCGTTGCTTCATAAGACAACTTACTTTGCGCCTTGCTGGGTCGGTGCCAAACCTGCTGTAGAGGTAGGTGCCCATGTATGGATCCTAGGACGCTCCTACTAGTGTAACTGTACTGGTATAACACCGCCGGGGATCCATGTGTAATGCACGATGCAATCGGAGATCATTTCGAACCCTTCTGCCATTGGCTTTTGTTTATCACAAACCCTCTGCCATGGTGGTGCTCCAAGGGCGGCTCTAGTAGCATGTGAGTGATCCTGATACCGGATTTTTCGACCGTTCAGGGATTTCGCAACTTGTCACACCTAAACCACGGGTTGGAGGTATCGCCCGCCTCGGAGCAACGCAATCGAGGCGATAGGAGTAGGCTTTTACAAAGGAGTACCAAAGTGAACTGTCTATTGGTTGATCGAAGAAAGAGGAATACACAGTAATCCATATGAAACTACAATACAGGAATGAGGACTCTGATGCGATCGGAAACCGGAACCCTGACAAACGTGACTAACTAACTATTATTTCCACCATCGCGACTTGTAATGAGGCGTCTCGTGTGCGTAGACGCGGTCATGGACTATCGACATGTCATGTATAAGTAACCCCTATCTAGCGTGGGACCATAACAAAAAGGAGGACGTACTCGTCGGTGGTGGGGACCGGTAATGATGCTTGATAGGAGGGGGCGGTACTGAATGTGACGATGATGGGACTTCAATAGGGCTGTGATGCTCGCGACTTGGGCTATCTCGCTTTCGGCTTGAGACCGACGACGTCGGACTGTCCCTCTTGCGGCTCATGTTCGAGTAGGGTGGGGGAGGTGGAAGCGAAGTTTGGATTGGGGGTGGAGGGGGTGGAGGAGTAAGTTGAACCCGTTGCGGTGAGACATGCTGCTGCGGAGATATTTGCTCACGCCCATTGATCGTGTGTCGTTCTCGCCCGTCCGGATAGGTGTATGTAGCGTACTCGTTGCCCTGGAGGTGTGCATGAGCGTCGCGATTCAATTGTGGGGACGTGGAGTGAACGTACGGAGACGTCCTTGCGTTTCCAAACCGATTCAGTGACACCATTGACAGTGCGAGTCACCCTGCTCTCAGCCATCCAGCGACCATCAGGCGTGACTGTACCGCGGGACACCTGGCTGTAAGCCCGTGTACGAGCACCTCCGGGATTCATCATATCGTCGAACCCACGCTCGAACGGGAAACCCCTGCCGAAGAGAGGGTCATCGAACAAGCCGCGCCCACGTTGGCGGTGTGTATCGTGGCGGCGTTCTCGACGCCACGAGTCGGGGAAGAATGGGTCGGCCATGCCGTGGCGAAACTCGCCAAAGATAGACTCGAAGAGTCTGAAGGGATCGGTGAAGTCAGTGTGACGATGCCAACCGAAGTCGAGGGGGTCCTCTGGGAAGGGTACATGGGGCTCCCGGCTGGAATAGTTGGGGCGACGACGATAACGCGACCCCCCCGACCCAGGAGGTGGAGGTGGCCAGACCCCTGCGGCGTCGTAGGCCTATCCAATTGGAATGAGAAGGTGATCTGACCAAGCAAAGATACGCCACAGCTCACCCTGCGCTTGTCAGTATCGCTAAGCACTTCGTATGCATTGTTGACCTAGCATGTCATGGATGAGCGGCGTAGCAGAGAGTGGATGTATGGGTTTCAAAGACCTTTCGAAACTCATCCTCTGCGATTTTTTTCTGCTCTGGGGGAACACGATCCGGGTGAGTTTGTAGGGCCAGTTTCTTATATGCTTTTCGGACTGCGGGGATCACAGCATTGAGAAGGTGGGACAAGACCAGGGTTCAGGTTGGACATACTTTGATCCTCGGTTGCGTCCCTTTGTACGCCGAGGATGTTGTAGAGGTCAGCGGACATGGTGATGATGGGAGCAGTAGAGGGGGCAGACTATAGCGAGCACGAGGGGACGGGAGGGGGTCAGTGCCTGTGCCAACGTGTTGGAGGGCTTTATACTCCACGGATTATACTCCACGGATTACGAGAAATCTGCACGTGGCTGCATATAATCGCCCTCCACTTCTTCTCTGAACATAACACATAACTTCACTTAAAATGCAGGAAGTTATCGTCAGTGCTTCTGCCCCCATTTCCTCCTCTTCACAATCTGGCTCCATCTTGTTCCATGACATCCTAACCGGTACATCCCTCGCTTCCTTCAAGCAAACTAGCGCATCCAAAAATTGTACCACTCTGATATCCACCCGAGGCGCCCTAGGTGGTCTCATACTTGCCGTCCAACCGGACAAGTCCCTTCTCAATGTCTACAGTTTCCAAAAAGTGCTTCTTCATATCCAGGACCCTACATCCGTTACCTCTCTTACCTTTCCGGGTTTAAGGATCAAGTATCCCTCAAAGTCGTACTTCCTGAACGACTTTCTTGCATAGCCGTGGACAGGAGAGGACAATTCTGCGCAGCCGGTACAGCCCAAGGCAGGATATACCTATGGGAGGTCCGTTAGCCTGTGCCTCTCGGAATTCATGCGCATATGCTTAAATTCAATCTGTACCATAGATTGCTTCGGGTATAATGTACAACTCTTGGGAGGCTCATTATCGACAGGTCACGGTGCTACGCTTTACCCCAGACGGAGAAGCCCTGCTGTCAGGTAGTGAGGACTCTGGCATCAGCATTTGGTCTGTTTTTAGGTCCGCCGATGTCCTGGCTACCTCGCACTCTGGCACGTTTCTCTAAGCCCATATCATTTCTGGCAGATTACTGGATGACAGTGTCCGGGACGAGATTCCCGAGGCATTTGCAGATTTATCAGATCACACTCTGCCAATCACCGACATTGCTTGTGGTTTCGGGCCGTTTCCATCCTGCCGCGTGTTGACAGCTTCGACCGACCACTCTGTGAAGGTATGCGTTATTTTTCCAATGGTCACACCTACCGCAACTGATGGCACCAAAAGCTCTGGGACCTCGCGTCAAAATCACTCTTAACTACTTTCCAGTTTCCTCACGCTATCGCCTGCATTGCGTGGGACGTTACTGAGCGTCTTTTCTTCGCCGCATCAGGAGACGGCTCCATTCACCAAGTGAACCTTTTCCGCACACGGATCGATAAGACTCGTGGGCCAATAGCCGAGGCGGTCGGAGGCGCAGGAGTAGGCGACGTATTGTCTGTCGCGGAAGATGCAAACAAGCGGCGCCTCGTATCTGTTGCGTGCGTAACCCCTTCACTTCGCTACGCTCAGCAACCCTACGATCCAGCCTTATCTAACCTTCTATCTAGAGAGCCTATCACGGCCCTCTCTCTTTCGCTCACTGGGGCATTGTTACTTGCAGGGACTGTTTCGGGGAACGTGCATGTGTACGATGTGCCCTCGCATCAGCTCCTCCGCACCGTCAATGCACACCCAGGTCCCGGGCTTGCCATCACTCATCTCACCACACTGCTGAAGCCGCCGGACCTTGTCGGCCATGTGCGCCTTGGCGAGGATAAAGATGGTGGGATCCCAGTCCGCTCGATAGTCCCCTTCCAGCGTATGCGTGAAGCACGCCCACGCCAAGCGCATGAGGTTACGATGATGCTTCCATACGTACAGAAGGTGTGTTTTATCATCCCGGAACAAAAAAATGACACCCATCAAGCGCTGTTACGACAGGGCACGACGCACGAGTCTGTCACGGCGTACTCGCGCGAAGATCTTCTCCGTGATTGGGAACACTTCGTCCAGCCTAGATCTGTGGTGGAGAGTGATGCACCTCTTGCGGCACCACCGGATGGACGTGTAGCGGAACTCGGGGACGAGGTCGCTCGGTTGAAGATGCAGCTTGCGCGCGCCAAGGGGATCAACGACGTCATGTGGGAGACACTCATGGAGAGTGTAGCAGGGCAAGGGAAGGAGATGGTAGTGCCTAGACAAATCCCAGACTCACACGAAGATACAGATGGACGGGTGCGGAAACGAGGGAAGACGAAGGCGTAAGAAGACGACTCCTCTCCTGAGATCGTTTGTTTGACACGCCATTTCCTTGTACGGCGGTGCCCTGTGCACCTTATCAAATTAATTTTATGGACACCATGCTGAACTTTTGGCACTGCTTGGTGCCCCCTCCACGGCACGATTGATAGGGCTAGACCTGGTTTGATGGAGGGATGTGGCACACGGGATGCAGCGCACCCTGAAGACTCCCATCAGAACTGTGAGGGAATTAAAACAAACAAAAACACACTCTCCCCAACGGCAGTCATGGAAAAGCCGCATAGAACAGTCCGTGACATGTTGGGAGAGCGAAGGCCGTTATCTCAATCTTTGACTGCCGTGTCACCGGAGTGGTGCGAGGATGGCCTTTACGCCCGAACGCATATAGATACGTTATTTGTATCAGGTGATCATCCATCAATCATGGTGCATGGTGGCTCAGGCTTAGGGGGCCATGAATTACCTCCATTTATGCAACGTACGGCATACAACCACCGGAAGCGACCCGTTGATGGGTTGCGACAATTCGCCAGTGCCGTCCGGAAGACGGCCAATATGTCACCTAGAAGCGCTTCCAGCAACGAGGCACTATGCAAGTGAGAAATCGCGCGATCTCTTTGTGCTCGGTCCCTGAGCATGACCAGACAGAGGCTAGGCCAGGCTAGGCTCACCCTGTGCGATGACCACAAACTCGGACAGAGTACCTGCTCTCTAACTGCGCATCTGAGAGTTTTGAACCGTCCGGGCAGCAGCATAAATTCTGGAAAAACTTGGTGTTCCTCGCGGCAGCGCAAACTAGTCTGATTTGCCAGGGGTGTGGGTCCCACCCCAGGCGAGACATGAGGCAGAGAGTTTACTGTTCGGAAATGATCGTCCCTTGTGATCAGCGGCACACCAGCAATCTTATGCAGCTCCGACGATCCAGGGGGATCGATTAAACACTGATTCAGTCGTAAAAAGGGTAGACACCGTACCGCCACCTGCGGAAAGACGATAGAGAAAAGATGAAATGCACTGCGGGCATTGGGGCACTGGGCACAGGAGGGTTGTCCTTAGATCGACCAGGCGTCAATCGCAAATCTTGGCACACGCAGTGTGACAATTAGAGCCCTTCGTAGGATGCACACCAAGAATAAATTTGATAGAAGGGAAGTATGCTTCGATGCGTGATTCCAGCTCCGTGCTAATCGATCGTTTCTGGAGTGGGTTTGACACCGTACTTGGCGGGATCAGTACCGTGGTGGGGGTGGTTAACAAAGTTAAACCTGGCATGAGTTAGTACATAGTGACTGGGAATCGAGAATAAAACCCACATTGGGAAGACACCTTCAAACGGGGGGATGGGGTGAGCAAAGGTTGTATGAACGGGTTAAACGATAACACGCACTGAATTTGAGCTGCGAGAAGGCCGAATTGCTGTATGCGGCATTCTGGACCCACTGTGGTTGAGGTGACTCGCCGTAGAGAGGTTTGCCTTCGCGTGCGAGCTGGCTTAACTCAGCAAAATCTCTTTCCTCCTCACGCTTATTCTCAGACCAGCCCCAGAAACGGACTGAGATAGCGCCATGGATTGTTAGCACGATCTCCGTGAGACAGTCGGGACGAGGGCATAAACTCACAACTCGACCGCTGGTAGGCAAGTAGGAAGCCACCGATGAAGCCGAAGACGCCGCCAAGGCGCAAAGCGGGCCGCAATCGCGACTTTGTAGGATCAGCCATCTCTAAGGGCGTTTTCTGTGAGCTCATGGCGCATACTACGACGGTGCAAGAGTTCTGAATTACCCCAGAAGTAAAGGGCCGACGGAAAGGCAGCTGTTGCACCCGCCCAGACGACGTAGTCTGATGGTCTCATGTAACGAAAGACGCGAGAGAAGTGAGGATCAGCATCTATGAGAGGATAAGGCGACTGTACGACTTTGTCTGGCATTTCGTTGTCGTCGTCGTTGTCGGGTTCGGGTGTTTGGAGGTGGCGCACGTGGGAAGAACAAGACCGGGAATGTCCGAGGAGGCGAGCCTTGGCCCACGGCTGGCGCGTGGCCAGTTGAGTTGTTTAGCTTGGGCTCCCTCACCGCCTTGTTTTTCTCCCTTAATTCTCCCTTCTTTCTTCAGCTGCACTGAAATCATGAGCGCTATCAGGCGCGGCGATCGTCGTGCTGCGAGAAATCAACATTCATCACCATACAACCGTCCCAGCGTGCAGCCCAAGAAATCTGTTCGTCCTCATCCTTCATGCCCATAGTCTGCTCACATCTGTGCTAGTCATGGTCGTTATCGGGGTTCTTCAACTTCTTAAACCCATTGGGTCGCAGGAAATCATCAGAGGAACCAGAGGAGGACTTTACACAAGAGGCTGGCTGTTACGACGAGAAACAGATGACTGATGGCTCAGAATTCGGAGCATCGCACCCTCCTGAAATTCTATCGCAACGCGGCCATGCAGTGCGTCATACCTGCTTTTGTCTCGTCTACTCAAGTCCGACGTGCTCTTTCATCTTTCTCAGATAGTCGCAGAGCAGCAACACCAGCAGCAGCAGCAACCTCTCTCCCCGTTGACACCCACGCGACAGCCTCAGGTTATCGCATCAGCCTTGACGACCTCAAGTCTCATCTCAGAGCCGGCTGGATTGATATCCCCCTTCAAGGGGTCTAACACCTTTGAATCACCCCAGTTGGATGTGTCATCACAGTCTCCAGCTGAGAAACTTGAGACCGTCAAACAATATTTACGTGACCGCGCTGACCAACCGTTGCACCACGTTGAATATGTCGGTTTAGTGTCCCTTCTCAAAGACAGCGTGCAAGGTCTGTCGCACCCTGTCTTCGGTCGCGATCCCTCTCGTTGACGAGCGTTTATAGACGATGATTCTCAACCCTTTCGGTTCTCCACTAGCCCCACGCCCAGCCGTGGCACTACTCCAGCTTTCAATCCTGGCTCTCCTACTTCACAACAAACTCCTCGTCGAACGTTAACAAGGAATCCCAATGGCGTCTACAGATGGCAGGGTGCTGGGAGCGCCCGCCCGCGCAACCGACATCAGAGCCCTGCGTTTGGACCACCACGGCTAACACCCTCAAAATTCAAGCTCTCTGTACCAGAGCCGTCACCCAGCAAATCAGATACCAAGCGGCGACGTGTGGACTCGGCTACTGATTCCCCCGCACCTCATGGTACCAGCGAGTCCTTACCCTCAGCCCCGCCACGTGAGCAACCTAGCGCAGAGTTTTCCGCCTTGTCCACCTCGAGTGGCTCCTCATCGTCTTACACCCCCATGAACGACTCGAACCCCAACAAATCTACCGCTGTCCCTACCACTCCTCGACTCCGCCTCTCGGCGCCGCCAAAACCTACTACCCCTGCGGTGCCCTCTCCCCTGCGTAACACTTGGGGTACTGGAGACTCATCATCGCCGCCCCAATCCTTGACCCCTCCCAAGCCTAGCCAGCCCACACGTGCGGCAAACTTCATGGCGGAGCTCATTAAAGAAGTCACTCCTCCAAAGAAACCCGACCTCTCGAATCCGTACCAGACTGCCAGCCCAGTGAAGCCGTCTTTGCAAAAGAAGCCTGCCAAGAAGCGGAAAGCTGCCGAAGGCCGACCAAAGGAACCAGAAAAGAAGGAAGTTGACTTGAGCCACCAGACAATTATCGAGGCGACTATACCAACGGTAAGTATACTACACGTGCTTCGCCTGCGGAACCTTCTTAACTCCATTATTATAGGGGAGCAAACGCTCTCGCCCACCTCAGAACATTGGAAAAGCCTCAGCGGCGAAAGCAAACGGCACTGCACATCCGGAACCGCCTCGGCGCAGTACCCGGATCAAATCACCTTCACCTCCTCATACCAATGGCATTCACATTGCTACCGATGAGCAAGGAAATGAAGAGCCAACAGGTGACATACCGACCTCCAAAAGGCAGAAAAAAGTACTACCGCCCGCCGTCGAAGAGAACCCTGATGTAGACATGCACTCTCCTACGTCCTCCACAAGCACTTCCTCCGGCGATGTATTCGACGCCCAAGAGTCTCAATCTAATGCCAAGAAAACAGCACCTGTGGTGAATGGCAATTTACTCGGTGCGGCAAATAAAGCTTCGTTCCCGCTGAAATCGTCAGCTCCAAAGGAACCATCGAAGCTTCGCTTTGGCTTTGCCGCCGAAAGTGATCCTGACTCTCCACCGCCTGCTAAACCTGTATTTGATACCTCTGCGCCCGTGCTGGATCAGCTCAATGTACCTTTCACCTCGCTATCTTCACCAAAGCCACCCGCTATCCCAAGTCGGCCAACACCCTCTGCACCCAGTATAGCTATGACAAGCACCATTCCAGAGGCTGGCCCTAGTACCAAACCGCATCCAAGTAAAACGGTCCACAAAGACCCGAAGCAAACGGCCCTTCTTCTTGATCCTACTTCCTTACCGTTATTCCCATTCAACCTACCGACAGGCCTCCAATCCCCTTGGAAGCATGCTAAGG
Source organism: Russula compacta (assembly GCA_022376555.1). Taxonomy (NCBI): domain Eukaryota; kingdom Fungi; phylum Basidiomycota; class Agaricomycetes; order Russulales; family Russulaceae; genus Russula; species Russula compacta. The sequence continues at coordinate 132,121 of WTXH01000030.1, forward strand.
AACGTAGCGCAGCTTTGGCGGCGGACTTGTCTTCTCGCCCTGCGTTCGCGTTCACCTTCGGAGCGAAGCCCACTTCCTCTGGCTTCAACTGGGAGGCTGCGGGGATGAAACCCCCGTGGGAGCTACTGGTTCATGGACGTGCGGCGTTTGCATGGTCAATAACGATGCCACCAAGGCTAAATGCGTCTCGTGTGAGGAGCCGCGACCCGATTCTGCGACAAAGGGCCCCACCACTACACCCTCAGCGGTATCCGAATCCCCAAAGCCTGCAGCACCCACAGTTGGCTTCAACTGGGCAGCTGCAGGGATGAAGCCGCCAACGAAGACCCCGGGAACATGGAAGTGCACAGTCTGCATGGTGGACAATGATACTGCTAAGACTAAGTGCGTTTCTTGCGAGGAGCCACGACCCGATTCTGCCCCTGCCCCGAAGGACACTGCGCCTACGGTGGCAGCGGGGACTGAACTGCCTGAAACGGTGATACCCTCCGGTGGCTTCAATTGGGCAGCTGCGGGGATGAAACCGCCAACGAAAGCCGCTGGAACATGGTCTTGCAAAGTTTGCATGGTGAACAATGATTCCACCAAGACGAAATGCGTGTCCTGCGAGGAGCCGAGAATATAGGGCAGTGGTTTTTTCTATTCTTTACCCTGACGCATTGATTATCGTATGTTATCCATTTGGGGCACCTTGCACCGTGTTTTCTTCTTTGCTGTTCTGTTTCTATTTCCTTTTCTCCCCACGATGTCGCACTGCACGTACACATTATACTCGTAAGCTGCATAGTCTACATTTTGCATTGTGTCCCGTTCTGTAACCGGTAAGGACGCCGGTTTAACTAACGTCCGAATGGAATTCCCTCATGCGCGCAACGCTCGCGCTCTCGTATGACCACGTTCCACCTCACCACGTCAAACAAGGATGTAAATCGGACTCTAAGTGGCAGTGAAATCGAGCTTGCGCGCTATATTGCGTGACAAGTCGTGCCCGCTCAGCTTACGCTTGAGTTTTTTTTGTGTAGCAGCCTTGCCGCCCGGTGCTGCACTATTGGAGTCAACATTCCCGTCGACTTCGTCGAGCGGCTGGGAAGAAGCGGCAGTCTGCGCCGCAGTTTTGGGGAGCTTCGAGGGGTGCGTCGGGTACGGGAGTGCGAAGAAGTACGGGTGATTGAGAGCCTACATGGGGTAAAAGAAAACACGATTATGTGTTTGATTGTGCGTCAGCGCCACGGAGATGATAAGAAAGAAAAGAAAAAGGGTGCGCACATCTCTGGCGGTGATCCGTCTCCGGGGCTCATAGATTATGGATTTGCTAAGGAGGTTCAGCGTGTCTGCGCTTGCCGCTGTAAAAAGGTCACGCAATGGTGTCCTTGGGAACTGTCCAACAGAAACATAGTCCGGCAATTTGGAATGACCCTGCGGCGTTGTACAGAAAGTTAGGAAAGATAAAATAAACCCAAAGGACTATAATATTTGTTTTCGGGAAGGGACGAGAAGAAGAAAAAGGGGGAAGGAAGACAACATACCGGCCATTCCTCTTCGGTCGGGGTTCCAAGGGCACGGAAGATAGTCTTGAGCTGATCCATATCGCTTTCGCCGGGGAGGTATGGCGTGCGAAGCATCAGCTCCGCGAAGATGCAGCCGACAGACCATATGTCAACAGCGCTGCTGTAATAGCGACAACCGAACAGCAATTCCGGCGGTCGATACCATCTGGGGGTGAGCGCACATCAGCCAAAGACACCCAAAACGCAAAGACAGGAAACAAAAACGGGCCCTGAGGCTCCCAAAGGAAGACAGGCAGAGGGTGCAAAAGCGGCATACCGAGTGATCACTTGACATGTCATTTTGTATCCTGGGTCCGCTGCGTCACGGGCCAAGCCAAAGTCTGCGATTTTGAGCTGGCCGTCTGAGGCTATAAGCAAGTTGTTTGGCTTCAGATCCTGTCTTGCGAAACGTAGGGGCAAGGGGCAAAACGAAACACAGATTCAAAACGCGATGTGGACGATTAGCGGAACTATATTATTGAAAAGAGCCCGGGAGACGCACGCACTCGATGGAGGATGAAATTTCTGTGGCAGAATTCTAGACCCCGGAACGTCATGGCCATCCAGCTCTTGATGTCCGCGGGGAGAAAGACGAGCGAACGGTCCTTGATGATCATCTCGAGGTCGGTGTCGAGGAACTCGAGGACAAGGTTCAGATTCGTCTTGGAGGAGAACACGTCCAGGAGCTTTCGAGGGAGGAAAGGCAGCGGGGTGTGTGGAGCGAAGGGGTGTAGTACGAAAAGCACGTACCTCGATGACGTTGGGATGGTGCAGCTCGCGGAGGTACTTGACCTCTCGCACGGCAGACATGTCGAGGCCATCCTTGAACTGGCCCACCTTAATTTTCTTAATGGCAATTTTTCGACCCGTCGCTAGCTCTCGGCCTAGAGTGGGAGGGTGAGGGGCGTTGGCGGTGCACACGCGTCACCAATCAAGAGGCGTTGGGACAAGAGAACACCAACCCCGATAGACGACTGCATACGTTCCCTCTCCGACTTTCTGGTCCTTCACCCTTTAAGTTCACGTTTATCATGTCAATTACGAGGCATTTTTGGAGAGCGATACTGCCGAAGGGGTTGGAGAACACACGCACCATCTCTTCTGTCGTTCTGCGTTGGCCTTCTCCACTGCATCCATGACACGAATAATAAAGCACCACGCAGAGGCTCTAACTGGAGCCAAGGAGATCACGAAGGGGGCGGGGAGCGATACCGCGATAAGTGAAGCACAGGCACGAGTGGTGTAAGAGTGCCTGCCAGGGTTTTATGATTCGAGGTCACTGCAACTTGAACACCAAGAGTAACCAGGCGCTTTCCGTTCGCTCGGTTGACACAAACTTGGCAAACCTTTCCTCACAGATGCTGAGATCTACCTGAAAGCATTTGCTTGGATATCCCCGTCACGGTCGGTCGGTTGTAGGTCGACTCTGGTTGATCAGACACAAGAGACGGGCCGAGATGGTCACGGTGCTTCAAGCTTTTCGGGGGAAATGCCCATGAATGATCATCGAGATATTGTACAGCAAAAGAACGGAAAACAAGAGCCCAACCGAACATTACTCTGCCCGATTATCATGAACATAACATCCGTGAATTATTCCGTCTCTGCAATAACGTTAACCTCCAAGGGTGGGAAGGGTATCTCAACGTCCGGGTTTTGCAGAGACAAAGCCCGCTCGCGGAGAACACCCCATTTTGCCCACCAATCATCTGCAGCGTCGAAGGCATTGTAAGCCCAGACTTCGCAAAGCTGCTTGTATATTCTCAGGTACGAGTCCGTATTCCATCTGCTCTGGCCGGCGTGTAAGAGCTGTTTCAGCGCGTCATCCCGCGCAGCGCGTTCAAGTCCTGGAGGAAGCATCAACTGCGTGATGTTCGTCACCTGGATCTGACGTAGGAGCTCGGTTCTTTCTCGGCGGACGGTTTCGTACGCCCGTACCAAGGCCGGAATATGGTCGAGCCCGCGGACGTATGAAAGGAGTGTACTGAGGACTGCTGCGCCCTCTATGCATATGCTGCTGCTCTGTGTATCACAAGGCTATAAGGAGTCGTACTCAGAGTATGGATGAGAAATGGAAAAGAAAGGGACTAACGAGGAGCGGACGCGAGGCTTCCCCTATAAGGACAATGCGACTGGACTCATCCGACCAATTTTCAATCTCGGGCCATTCCAAGAATCTCTGCCAGCAAAAGGAATCGATCTTTTCGATTAGCCTGCCCAGTCTGCAGAACTTCGGTAAGGAACCGACCATAGTGGATTTAGGAAGTACCACTATACTTGTGATCAGAAGTTGTCTCATTCAGTTTCAAAGATTCAACCAGCAGATTGGGGGTCCAGCCTTCCGGTACATCAGGTTCATCATGGTCCCAGTACAGGTGCACTGAGAGTTCCGTATTGTGAGACTGAGGAGAGTCAGCCTTGTCCGGCGATTGCGTTTACTCTTTCTATAACTCACAATCGGATAACCTATGATGTGATGAATGACAGTCGATATCCTCTCAGCAGACGGCTCACTAAAAAAGCATCGACGTGGGCCGAGCCAGTACATGTACGAGTACGCCACATTCTCAGTTTTGAGGATATCGTCTTCCAAAACCTTTCTTGTAGGCACATTTCCCGTGAACGCCACGGTACCCAAAACTTTGGGCTTAATGGGTCTCCCCTGAACAGACAACCGGACGGTGCTGTGTTGACCATCTGCACCGATTATCATATCGGCTTCTAGGATAGTGCCATCAGACAAATGCACTGATGGCTTCCGGTAGGATGAGGAAGCCGATGAGCTAGAATCTGGAGTTACGGAAGAGGAAGGTGGCACGACCAAAGATACGTTGGCATTGAATGTCACCTCAGAACCTGCTCTCACTGCGGCGGTATACAACATTTCTCGGAGGTCACTGTACTGTGGTCATTATGAACGGGTATATCATTCCAATTCCAAGAATTGGACATACGCGTAGCATGTAGATCTTGGCACCGCTCTCCTGTAGTATGTTTTCTTCCCATACCATGCTTCCAACGAGTTCACCAGTCTCGACTAGTGAGCGGCCAGCGGTTAGCGACATTACAGGGGCAGAGAGGGTACCCCGGAACAAGGTGAACCGCAAGAATTGGACTCGATCAAAAGACTTACAGTCCCAAATGCGTGTCTCTCCAAGTGCGAAAGAACCTCTCTTTCTTACTTCGTCCTCGAGACCCCACTGCATGAGTATTTTGGTCACGTTTGGCGAAAGGCGGATACCCCCCGGGGAGTCCCCTAAGTTCGGGCTCTTCTCAAGAACGCGAACCGTATGGCCAGACATGGCCAGACCGATAGCCATAGATAAACCAGCGATCGCTAAGGAGGCTAAGCGGAGGGAAGCTAGAGACAGGATGGCGCTACTGACATCCACCAACTATAATGACATCTAGCTTGAAGGAAGCTGGTCGCGGGTGGGACATATTTCAGAATGTAGTAGCCAGTTGTATGGTGGATAGGGGATGTAGGGCCGAGGCTAGCGTCAATCGTTATTTAGATTTAAAGGGCTGCCTTAAGCGCCCTCAGTCTCAAAAGTTAATACAGTGCGCGTTGGAGGAAGAAAAACTTCAATTCATCGGCTAAACTTAGCCCAAATCGCCTAGCACATGGGCTAGAGCTGGTGCTGAGACAACGACGCAGTCCATAAACCCGGTGTTTCATTGCATTGCGAATGGCTTGGAAATGGAAACAACAAAGGGATTAGCCGATCCGTCCGACACTCTGATTGATTCGAGAGGAGAGGGTGAACCGATGAAGTATGTCGGGGTTAACATTTTAACATTGGGCCATATTGTGTGCTTCAGCCTCAACCAAGTGGTAGTCCTTACAGTCCACGACCCGCCGGCCCAGCCACGTGTCACGTGTCACTGTCCGCTTTCCGTTCCGTTTCCCGTTTCGGTTCGCTGCGTTGCACTGGCCCGAGCCCGAGCTGAGCCTTTGACCTGACCACAGCAATGACCGTTAAGCTTAGACTTAGGCACACCCCTTCCCCCGCCCTACTTTCTTTCGATACCCTGTCTTCTAGCCCTCCTCCTTCCCCTCCTTCCTCTTTATCCGCTTTGCCTCCACCCACATCATGGCTCTCCGCACGCGACATGAAGATATTCGGCGCAGACCCCCTTAAGAGCACCTCAGAGATCGGCATAGTACAATGCAAAGACTGTGCAAAGCCCATATTGCGTAGCGCCGTCGCAGAACATGCAGGTGCCGTCGTGCCATTCTAGTCTCTCAGGCGGCCCTTACGGACCCATCTGCCTTAGATAATTGCAAGAAATTTGATCTTGAGAAGAGTGGTTCCAAAGGAAAAGCTGATGATGGTGAGTTCTTATAGCTGTAGTCCTCTTCTAACCTGCGATTGATTCGAGAAATTGCTCAAGCAAAGGGCAAGAAGCGCAAAGGGGATGATATTGATCCTAACGACCCCAACGCGCCCAAGTCGAAAAAGGCAAAGGTCACTGCCAAGGTTACCAAGGGTCGTTTCAAAGGTCCCTTCAACCCCGACAGGCACTGCGGCGTCATTAACGACAAGAACTTACCTTGCTCCCGCTCGCTCACCTGCAAGTCTCACTCTATGGGCGCCAAACGAGCTGTTAAAGGCCGTTCCAAGGATTATGATGAACTTTTACTCGAGTGGAACCGTGAACACAACCCAAATTGGGTTGAACCCGTCAAGCGCGAGAGCAAGAAGGAACGCAAGGAGAAAAAAGAGCGTGAAAAGCGCGAACGCAAGCAACGCGAGCTGGAGGAACTCGCGAGGAGGAAAGGCATCGATCTCAGCAAGCCGGGTGCGGAGGCACAGCTAGAGCAACTCAAGTCATCTACCAAAAAGAAAAAGAAGGTGGAGAATGCCGCGGTATCCGCCGGAGGTGCTGGCGCGCATCCCTCGGGCAATAACGCGAGAGTTGATGATGAACAGGGGGCCGAGAATCTCGCAGACTTGGACTCAGAGGAGGAGCTCGAGTCGATGGCAAAGAGCGTTCACTTAGCATCCGAGGCATGCCTTCTCGGGGTTCCCCTAGCTATACCCTGCGATGCCGGCTCTTGGTTTGTCGTACGAAGAGAGCGCTTGCGGACCTGTCGAGATTTGCTTGCCGGGGCCCTCATGAAGGGTGGCGCGTCCAGTGTGGGCGCTGCAGGTGCTGCGGCCCGACTGGGTACTGGAACCGGTTGAAATGTCTTTTCCGCATCGCCTATACTGTTGGAATCCATCTATCTATTCCCGTCTCTCACCCCTTGAGCCAGCGGTTTCATCGCGGTTTCTTACGAAGGTCGAACGTCGGGACGTTGATGACGCGTTGCGCCCATTTCACGGTCGCCCCGCTTGCAAGCTGCTCCCACCGCGGCATGGCCAGCCGTCCGTCATGCTCGGTCAATTCGATTTGGCCCCGTAGGACTACATGAAGTTTTGATCAATGAAACTGCGCGTTTCGATGATCCGGTGCTGCACGCAGAAAACAAACCGTGGACTATTACAATTTGTTTAGAGTTTTATTGCGGCCAGATTCTGTATCATAGTTCAATTTCGATTAAAGATCCAAACATTGTCGTATTCCGTCTAAGAAACATCTATCTGTGTACCTGGTCAGAGGCCTGACAATAAATCGCCTTTCTGTCCTCTTCCACCTTGGATCATTCCACCGTCCCCGATCTCTCGACACCCAAGGTGCTCCCTTCCTACTTCTACCAACCAGTCGTCTATCAATTCTATGGGCTGCACCTGTCTAGGTCCTAACCTCACATCCTCGGCCGTCGCCTTGAGCCACTCGAGTACAGGCCGCTTGCTCCAGCGATTCGCGGGCCCGCCGGACTGGAACCAGCCCACGTGCCCGCCCCCACAGGTGACGACGATGGTGACCCACCCATTGCGATCATAGTCGCACGGCACCCAGCTCGAGATCGGGTCGTCGTCCGCGCTGAGCGCGAGGAAGGGCACGCGGATCGCGTCGAGCTTGTTGTGGCTCGACGAGTGCGCGTAGTACGCCCACGCGTCCGCGAACGGGAACGGCGGGGAGGAGCCGGCGCAGTGGATCGAGACGAGATCGTCGAACTGGCGCATCGTCAGGCGCGCGGTGGGCTGCGCGAGGAGCGCGGGGAGCGCCTTTGCGAGGGACGAGTCAGGGAATTTCTGGATCGAGTCGGCGTTTCGTGCGACGAGTCTTTTGAGGTTGGTGCCGAGACTCTTGGCGTACGCGGCGCGTCTGAACCAGGTGGACTCCAAGCTGTGAGAGCGGGCGCGCACGATACACGATAACAGCGTGTCAGGTATAAGTGCACAAGAAGACTCTCGGAGACGTACGAGCGTGCGGATTTCATGCCATCCCAGGGCTGAGCGGGAGTGAGTCAGCGATAGGAATGTCACAAAGTCGGAGGGCGAATACACAAGAGAGTACACATGCAGAAACCAGCCGGCACGATTCGCTCTCTTCGGCGACGTAGCGCGTCAAAAGGTTGGCACCAAGGGAGAACCCGACGCCGAGAAGAGGAGCATCGGGATACATCTGTGCGATGTAATAAATTGCCTGTCGAAAGTCATCTGTGTGGCTTAACCCGTACAGCTGAGGGCTTGTCAAGGGCACCCCGGCGCCTGTGAACAAAGGCCGAAACAACTCAGCCAGAAAGGCAAGGGAAAAGAGCAAGCTGCCTACATCCTCGAGAGTTTACCACCACAGCGCGGTATCCCAGGCCTCCCTCTTCGACTGGTGCTACAGCAGGAGCAATAATGTTACGGACATAAGCTTCCTGTGAGCCTGATGCAGCATAGGTCAAGAACGACGGGACATGGGCATGCAGTCCACCAGTTTATCAGCATACCTCCAGTGAGACCGTGCAGGGCTACGACAACAGGCGTTGTCTCTTGAAATAGACGACCAGCAGCGGCTGGTGGCGCAAAGTCAAGGCCACTGCCGTCAGTGGTATCAGTCAATGTCAACGGTTTAAAAAGGTAATCACAGACACAGTCCCGCCATCTTTGAGCCGGAGTAGTTTCCTGCCAGGAGTTGGTGCTTATTTATCACAGACAACAGACAAAGCTGGAATGGGTGTCGTGACGAACCTGTCATACGTCACCTGGTCTACTCGAGTAAAGTCGCCTGCGACCGCGTACAAGATCTGCAAGTGAGCACTTCATTATCGATTTCTTGGTAAGTATGAGATGATCAAAATGATGGTCAGATATTTACTTGAAAAGTCCCCAGGCCGGTTTGAATGGCGTCAGTGCACTCGGACAGCGAGTCTCTATCAGCTTGCGAAGCGATATCTTCCCTGAATCACCGGCCACACCACGTGCCTGGACGGCGAGCTGAGCGGGGGCATGTGGCCAAGCAACTTTGGAGTGTGGACTGGGGCTGAAGGGAAAGCGGAAGAGCGAGCCCATTGATGCACCGACTCGAACAGGAACAGAGAGGTGGTCGCGCTTGGCCACCGCGACAAAGCTGCACTGACTCGGACTGAGGAAAGAACGGACGGATGTTCAAACTATGCCTGCGTTGGATCTAAATAGTCTGGTAGCAGGGAGAGGGTGCATAAGCCATGAGTCCTGCTCTCGGTCTACACGGCGAGAGTGCGGAGGTATGATTGGTCTGATGGAGTCACGTGACCATTTCCCGGGATTGCCGCATCCCCATGGACCAACTCTCGGGTGCCGGAACTGAAACCTTGTCTTGACATTAGCTCGTTCACTGGGTGATCTGGTAGTGCCGTCAATGCAAGAGGCATGGTTCGCAGGGCAGAGCTTACACACATGACACTTCTACCGCTCCGCATACACCGGACATACCACAGTATCGGCGATGATAATCACGGATTTTTTGTTTGCGTCGTGTCGATGGCCTGGGGGGTATAGCTACGTGAGTACAACAACCGAGCGCCCCATTCTCTTCTTTCCACACATTTCTGTAGGGCGGTGGAATTCGGCACGCGCGCGAGCACCCACGCGCAGACATTCCCCACCGTTTTTCCGACTTGACGTTTTTCGTTTTTCTGTCATCTCTATGCTCTTGGCATTCTCACTGTCCCCCTTCGTTACTACGACGTAAAAAAGCCAGGTACACGTACACTGTAAGTACTGATCAAAGGTTCTTAATCGGGGCATTAAAATACCTCCATTCTCGCTTGAGCAAGCTACGTCTTCATCTCCCTCGAGATCGACTCTAGGTCAGATACAAGCTTTTTCGGAGGATAGAAAGTGTGAGCGCACTGGGGGTACTATATGTGCGCGGAAATAGGAAGCTGAGAAGCTCCTGCATGCCGTACCGAAAACTGGTTGCGTATGCGCATGGTACCATAATCTGAGCTCTAAGCCTATTAGAGAGGTGGCAGGAATGATCAATGATGTCTTTATGACAAGCTCTGTTCATTTCATCCAAGTTTTTTTCGCAAAGGGAAAGGGCAGTCAAGTAACGTATTCATCCTGGGCTAGGCCATGCGGGTGACGTTGAGTGTTTCTTCGTCGCATTCGATGACGTCAGGGTCAGGCTTGAAAGAAGTCAAGATGTTCGTATTCTTGAATACACCCAAACCACCAGAGCACATCTTCCTTCATCTTCCTGCCATCACCATCCTCTGGAATGGCTGCAAGAAACATCAAATCGGCTGCCTCTAAAGCGGCCAACGCATTCCCTCACCCTACTATAATCACCCAGAAGAACAAACACATCTCTCCTGCCTCATCCGCTGGCTCATCGCCCACAATCGCCAAGACTCCCAAGACGCCAGCCGATGAGGGAATAGACTTTTTCGAGTCAGCGATAAGGCACGGTGAAGCCTCCGTTCGTGTGTACGAGCTACCCCTAGAGCCAGATGGTGGCCCAAGCAAGAGTCGAGAGGTACGTCGTGTTTCCCACTCAAGTATAGCTTGCTGGCGCCACGTTGATCACATTCACCCAGTACATTCGTCTCCCTCCCGCAGATGTTCCGTATATTCTCCGCGTTTCGCTGGAGGCAGGCACTCCTGCATCTAGGAACGGCGTGTTCAAAACCAATTTCCCTCTCGATGGGGGCGTGTTTGACCGCAACACGATTGTGGAACGAAAGTAAGTGGATACGACACTGTTATCCTCATTCACCGTAGAATAACAAATCCGTCTACAGGCTTCCCACGAACGTTTCTAGACCCATCCAAATCGACCTTCCTATATCGCATGCTGGCGCGTTTGCTTATTGGGTCGAGTATGACGATGAAACTCCTGGCCACCGCATTACAGGTAGACAAGGCTACTTCAACATCGATCCACTTCTTCGAGTCAAGGCACGCACTCCCATCCTCGACAGGGACTTGAATTATCTACTTCCTGTGGACGGTGGCGCAGTCATAAAGGATGAGATTATAAACCTCCCCCTCTCCGCAGTCTCTCTTCTTAGCACAGTCTACAAGTGGATGGGTCCCGTGTCCAAGTGGCCAGACTTTTTCGCAGAGGCCAGGGACCGGGGATACAACATGTTACACTGGGTGCCACTCCAGGAACGAGGTGACAGTGACTCACCCTACTCGATTAAGGATCAGCTCCGATACGAGCCGAGCATGTTCGATGACCCCCAAGTGGTTGAGAAAGACGGTGGAATCTCAAAAATGGAAGAGATTCTTGCTCTGGCCCGTGACCAATATGGTCTACTTCACCTGACGGACGTAGTCCTCAACCATACCGCGAACAATAGTCCTTGGCTTGAGGAGCACCCAGAGGCTGGTCGGTCTACGTTTCACGTTGTATTCTCTGTCATGGATCTGGACCTATTCGGCTTATAGGTTACAGCCCGCTCAACTTCCCACATCTTATTCCCGCTCTCGAGCTTGACGATGCCATCCTTCAGTTCTCTGATTCCCTCAAAGAGTACGGGTTGCCTACCGAGGTCAAGTCAATGGAGGATATCGAACTTATAATGGATGCCTTCCACGAGTACATCCAACGATTCAACTTCTGGCAGTATTATGTCCTTGATGTTACGAAGGAGAAGGAAGTGATCCGAGGCGCCCTCGCTTCTGGAAAGGCCGCGGTGTGGGATGGACCTGACGTCCAGGGCAAGAGCGTTGCCGAGCTTGCAGCAATTTTACGTTCTCATCGCGATGGGGAACTCCTCCAGGGGTTGTCGAAGTATGCGAAACGATATGGCGTAAAGGTAGACGGTCGTGTCGCAGCTGGTTTCGTCCTGGCCGCGCGTGGCGGTGACGCTGATCTCGTGAGTACGTGGGGTGATATCGTGGATGCGGTGAACCTGCCACTCTATCGGGAGTGGGAGGAAGATGTCAACATTGCCCTGGAGAATATCAAAAACCGCTTGAAATATACTCATCTGGATGATCACGGTCCAAAGCTAGGTGAAATCACGAGGAAGTCAGTCTTCTCGTCCGTCTTTCATGACGAGAGCTGAAGTAATTACAGGTCTCCGATCATGGACTCCTACTTTGTTCGTGTTCCGGGTGCTGGGGAGGACCCTCTCAAGTACTCCCTTGCTGTTAACGGATGGCTGTGGGACGCAGATCCCCTTGCCAACTTTGCTCTACTTCCTTCCAAAGCTTATTTTCGGCGTACGGTCATCTCTTGGGGCGATTGCGTAAAACTTAACTACGGTAACTCGCCCGAGGACTCACCATTTCTCTGGGAGCACATGACAAAATACGTGACGACTCTTGCCCGCTTATTCACTGGCTTCCGACTTGATAATTGCCACTCGACTCCCCTACACGTCGGCACGACTCTCCTTGATCGCGCGCGTACGGTCAACCCCGACCTCTATGTCGTTGCTGAACTGTTTACTGGGAGTGAGGACATGGACACCGTATTTGTGAGCAGGCTGGGCATTAACAGCCTCATCCGTGAAGCCGGGAATGCGTGGGAACCTAAAGAGCTCTCTCGCCTGACTTGGCGCTATGGACTCGGAAAACCATTTGGCTCAATGGATGGTGCTTGTCTCACTTCTTCCTCATATGTTGCCTCTCCGACTACATCAGGGCGGGGTCCCATTCGACCATGCGTCATCACTCCAATCTTTGGTTCACTCCCACACGCATTATTATACGATCAGACACACGATAATGAGTCGACAGCCAGCAAGCGGTCAGCAGAAGATACGTTATCAACAGCCGCCATTGTCGCATTCTCCTGGTGCGGGACGGGAAGTGTAAAGGGTTTTGACGAAGTGTATCCGCGACTGCTAGACCTTGTCAAGGAGAAGAGACTATACGAGCTTGTCGGGTTGGGTGATATAGAAGGTAATCGCTTTGGGCGCGGCGGAATTGCGATCGCAAAGAGATTATTAAATAGCCTGCACCGGGAGATGGTTCTCAGAGAATTCGAGGAGGGTCATATCCACCAAGAGAATGATGTGAGCCAATATGGTTGCTATATTGTACGCCTACACCTAACCTCTTGTCGATGCAGTATCTTGTTATGCACCGTGTGCAACCAAGAACACAGAAGGGTTACTTGCTGGTGGCGCACACAGCCTTTCCTTCTTCCCGGGGCTCCAAGAACCGTGGCTTCAGTACGTCTTGCTTGGATAAGATGGGCCAAACACTTACAGCGATCGAATAGTCGAACCTATTCGCCTCCGTGGATCAAGTGCTAAGTTCATTTTTGGGGCTAGCATCGAATTTACTGAAGGTGCTCCCGTCGAACACATCTTTACTGGCATCCCGTCAAAGCTGGTGAAGCTTCAGCCCGTATCCCCGTCTTGGGGAAGTGACGGCCAGGGTCCATATTCAGATATCATAGTGCCCGATTACTTTCCACCTGGCAGCATTCTGATTTTCGAGACACAACTCGAAGGTCTGGATCCCACCCTGGACAAGTTTTGTGGTTCTGGAGCAGAAGAAGCATTCCAAGACCTGGACCCTGTCGATTTGAGCGTTGTAATATTCCGGGCAGAAGGGGAGGAAATGGACGCCACGGGTGGCAAGATAGGTGCATACGACATTCCTGGCATTGGAAAACTCAAGTATTGCGGTCTGAAGGGCTGGATGCATCCATTAAAACACATAATTCAACATAACGATCTAGGGCACTCGCTCTGTGGTCACCTGCGAGAGGGGACCTGGGCGCTGGACTACATTTCCAATCGACTCTTCAAGCAAGTAACTACACTTCCCAATCTTCAGAAACTCGCAGAATGGTTCAAGGAGCGGTTTGACCGCGTAAAAGCGACTGTGCCGCCTTACCTGAGGCCGAAATACTTCGCCATCATAATCTCAGAGGCGTACAAAACAGCTCGTCACGTGGCCATCGAGCAATGTTCCGACTTTGTTGCATCCGGTCATTCGTTCACCCAGGATCTGGCGATGGTGTCGCTGCAGATGCATGGACCCGTGAAGTCGGCTTCGCTAGACCCCTTCAAGAGTGTTCCCTCACTAGCTGCAGGACTACCGCACTTTTCCAGTGGTTGGGCAAGATGTTGGGGCCGAGATGTATTCATCTCGTTACGCGGCCTGTTTCTGACAACCGGTCATTTCGAGTCGGCTAAGAGACACATCTTGGCATTTGCATCGACACTAAAACACGGCTTGATACCAAATCTGTTGGACTCCGTTCGTAATCCGAGGTTGGTGTCTCGTAGACTAAGACAGCACATTTTGCCTGATTGATCTCCATAGGTATAACTCGCGTGATTCACCTTGGTGGATGCTTCAGAACATACAGGATTATGTCAATAAGGCCCCCGATGGCTCTGCCCTCCTCAAAGAGCCCGTAAAGCGTCGCTTCCCTAAGGACGACACATGGGTACATTGGGAAGACCCGCGCGCTTATGCCGAAACTAGCACCATCGCAGAAATCATCCAGGAGGTACTGCAACGGCACGCATCCGGCATCTCCTTCCGTGAATACAATGCTGGTCCCAACCTTGATATGCAAATGCGTGACGAGGGATTCAACATTGACATTCACGTTGATTGGAAGACAGGCCTGATTCTAGGCGGAAACGCGTGCAACTGCGGAACGTGGATGGACAAAATGGGGGAGTCTGAGAAGGCGGGAACGAAGGGTGTTCCGAGCACCCCGCGCGATGGTGCACCGATTGAGATTACAGGGCTTTTGAAGAGTACGCTGAGGTGGCTAGACGAATTGTCGAGACAAGGTACGTTTCCCTTTGAAGGAGTTGAAGCAGAAGGTGTGTCTGGGCATTTCAAAAATTTGTGGACACCCACTCATAGCGAACTATTATTGCAGTGGACGGAAAACGAGGCTTGATTACATATCGAGAGTGGAATGATTTGATTCAGGAATCATTCGAAAAGTTCTATTATGTGCCTCTTGGTGAGTCGATACCTGGTCTTGAATATCGGCTCATCTGGCATAGATCCCTCCGAGGACGCGGAATACGAAATCAACTCAGCTCTTGTCAACCGCCGTGGAATTTACAAGGATGTCTTTGGATCGGGCGCTGGTCGGGAATGGTCTGACTATCAATTTAGGCCGAACTTCCCAGTTGCGATGACAGTAGCCCCGGAGCTTTTTGACCCAGAACATGCACTTGGTGCATTAAAGCTTGCAGATGAGGTCCTCAGGGGACCTTTGGGGATGAGGACCCTCGACCCGAGTGACTTACAGTATCGTCCCTATTACGACAACTCCAACGACTCGAGCGATGCTGCCGTCGCAAAGGGCAGAAACTATCACCAGGTCAGTATACTCTAATACTGTAACTAGCTACCCGCACTGATAGTCGTTTCAGGGTCCTGAATGGGGATGGCCATTGGGCTACTTCCTACGTGCTTATTTGTATTTTTACTCGAAGTACGGAGAAGGCCAAGAGGTCAGTGGAGTTTTCAGCCTCACATAGTCGCCTCTGAAAGTTGTGCGTCAGGATCTATCTATCACACTTCACCACATCTATGGCGTCCTTCGCACCCCACGGGCTTATATCCGCGATGACCCTTGGGCGGGGCTCCCCGAATTGACGAATAAGGATGGCGCATTCTGTTCTGACTCGTGCCCGACGCAGGCGTGGAGTGCAAGTACTATTTTGGACATTCTGGAGGAGATTAACGACATTGCGTGAAAGTGTGTAGAAAGGATGAGGTAGATAGAGCAAGCAGAGGGTGTGTGCTGATTGGATCTGTGTGGCCTTGTTTGTGAAAGGGAGATTTGGCGGCCGTCGCGTGCAGCGGGTGAAAGGGACAGGCTCTCCCCTTCTCTTATGTCTTTCTTCGGTTTTGAACAAGCCAATCGATTGCAACAGGAAAAACAAAGGTTTCTCGAGGGACAGATAGAGCAGGAAGATCTCGCTGTCTACACCTGGGGTGAAGTCAGTTACGACGGGCTAGGCGATGCTCTCCTAGAAGGTGGCGATGAACTAAATGACGAGACGTTTGGTGGCAATGAGGAAGTCGGCAAGTTTTATCTTTGAATAACAATCATGCCTTAGCTTAACCGTGGGCAGGCAAGGACTTCGATTTCACACAGCAGAGTCTTCCACTTGCTGTCCATCCTGGGCCTCTGCCGACCCAATCCACCACCCTCAAGCAAACGCCTCTCCAGTCAGACCCATCTTACGACACAGCACATGCCTACGAAGCTCAGGCCCCATCTTCGTGTACGGTCGTCACAGAATTAATTAAATCCCGTTCCCCTCTCAAATAGCTCCCCTCTGCCCCGCAGCTCGTCCAGGCCAGTCACTTTGGGACGAAAAGTCGCCCTTCTCAGTCCTTCCTAGATCGGGTGGTACGTCTCGTCCTCCTCCCGATCATGTTCGCAATGGTTCCGTCCGTCTCTCGAACCACTCGAATGGCGGCTCGGTCTCGTCGAGCCTTGCCCAAACGCATTCGCCCAGCGCCCCTGCCGCTCAGCTAACCCCACAAGCTGGGGCTCGAACGCTGCAGGATATCGAGGCAGAGATGAAGGCTGCTGCAATGGCACAGCGCATGCAGAATGTCGTTGTCACGCAACGACAGCAGCTGATGCAGGAACAACAGCTCGCCCAGCAGTCCCATTTCTACCAACAGCAGCGCTCTGCCCCTCCACGAATGCACCCTCAGGCCCAGTCGCCGAGATTCCACCAGCAACTGCAGCAGCAGCAGCTTCTACAACAGCAGCAGCTGCGAGAACAACAGTTGCAGGAACAGCTGCAAGTGCAGCTCCATCAACAACAGATGCTGGAACAAGAGCGAGAACGCCGGTTGCAGGAGGCACAACTTCAGGAGCAGATACGAGAGCGGCAGTTGCAGGAGCTGCAATTGCAAGGGCAGCAGCTGCGCATCGATCAGATGGAAAGGCAGCTCCGTGCGCAGCGTCCTGATATCCGCCAGCACCAGATCATGCAAAACCAGTATCTGCATCAACGCCAACCGTCAGATCACTCCCTTCCTGGTACGGTATCCCAGCAGCAGTTCGTCCAGCGTAGACAGCAGTCTCCTGCATTTGTCGACCCCCATCTGCAGACTCAGTACCAGCAGAAGGGCCAGTATGTGCCTCAGAATATCCAATTGCAACAGCGCCTCCTGTCTGAGATGGCCCAAGTGGAATTCATGAGGGATATGCAGGCCTCGTCGCAGGTGGAACAAGACGCCCTCCAAGCTGAAGCGATGCGTAGGATCATGGAGACTGAACGCATGGAGGAGAAGAGGAGACGCAAGGCCGCCAAAATTGCACATATGGCATGTCCTGTGTGGTGTCATCATTCATCTCTAGGCTAACTTTCCTTCAGTCTCGGTATAATGACCTCATGACGCAATCCGATAAGGATTTCATCACGCGGATACAAGTCTCACAGCTCGTCACCCAGGATCCCTACGCGGACGATTTTTATGCACAGGTATATGGTGCCATTATGCGCTCACGTCTAGGACTCCAGCCGTCGGACGAACGTGTCCTGAAGTTTGGTTCTTCGGGCGGTGTCGGACTAGGCTTGGCCCAAAAAGGTTCTGGGCGACGGCCGAGCGCTATGCAGAGAATGGAACAGCAGGTAGAGCGTATCGTTAACAATGCGCGTCAACGGGAACAAGACAAGCGTGAGGCTTTCCTCAAAATACCACCCTCGGGTCAACCACAGTGCTAACTACCTTCACCAGCTACAAACCATAATAGCCTGCAGGGCGCTCTTGGCAAGACTTCTGGGCGGAGTTACAAGGCAGCACCACGGCAACTATTACAAGTTGACCCTTCGAACAGTTCCTCACATGCGCATATATCTAAGGAAGATGCTATACGAAAGCACGGTGAAGGCGCAGCGAAGGAAGCAGCCAAGATAGGTGCGGAGGCGCTTGGTGTCACCGCCGATGTAAGGGCTGTACCTGCTGGTGTATAGCCATATACTTATTGGTTCTCAGCCGGACGACACAGCCCGCGAGGATCCTTTGACTACGAAGGAGGCACTCAAAATCCTCGAGCATCTGTACGACTTAGTATTGGATATCGAGCAACTAAGACGTGAGCAGTCGAGCCTTGATGTCGAAGATGCTGAGGCGGTAGACACCTGGTGCGTGTGTAGGAGTGCCATTCTGAGATATTCCAGGAGTTGCCTAACTCACTTCAAGGAATGCACGGTACTCTGAATTCGTTCAGCAGCTATGGGACGACCTAAGGGTCATGGTCCCTTTGGAGACAAGGCAAGTTCTTGTTGCTTGCTTTCGCCACTCACTGATGTGGATACCTTGCAGCAACCCCCATCCATTCATCTCCCTGATCGCGCCTTCCAAAGGAAAAAAGCTGCTGCCAAGGGTTTCGAGACACCTCTCCTCTCAGCAAATGCTCACTGTGCTGACACTGTTGGTTGCGTGCTTCTCTCAAATGGATATCGTTATCCACGCACGTATTCTCGATCTCCCTGAGGAAAACGCTCGTCAACAAGACTTGGAAAGACAAACACAAGCGTTTTTGGGCAGTGTCGTCCAGAGCATCTTACCTGTCGTTGCCAAGGCGGGATTACGCCTAGTCAGCGGACTGTTGGGCCTCTTGTTGGAGAGAAGCGATATCGTTTCCATAACTCAAACAAGGGTTTGCAGTTGCACGTTCTGTTAATTACTCCTGGCTGATAGCTTTTCCTGTAGCCCGGCCTAGCCATTTTGACGTTGTTTCTCAGCCGCGTTGAGTTGATCAAACAAAGTATGTCAACTGCTGCGGATCTTTCGGAACTTCCCACACAAGAAGAAACAGAACAATGGTACGGGTGATTTGACTCTTAGCCAAGGTCTGACTGAAGATGTTCGTAGGGAATTGATGTTCGACCATTTGTTCCAACTCTTACACCCAAACCTGTTGTACCTCTTCCCCTCAACCCGTATGACCACAGCGCTGGCCTCCCTCCCTCAGGATTCTACTACTCCTACCCGTCATATCGAAGCCCTCGATCAGCCTGTGTGGCAGTTTCTCGCAGCTCTGGCGCTGCATGCGACAAATGAGCAACAGCAAGCACTCGTCACCGCATTACGCGAGAAGGTACTCGAGAACGTCGCAAGTGCCAACAATGGCTGGGTTGCTGATGAGGACGAACGGCGTGCTAAGCTTGGGAACGTTAACCTCTTCTTACACGCGCTTGGCCTGGACAGCTCGCAGATCAGCATCTAAATTTGTTTGTCGGTGACTCTGCGCTAACTGTAGAAGTAAGTTACATTGATGATATCCGTATCCGCTTCATATTTCGGAAACTAGAACCATTGAAAACTCCGCCTATTGCTATGGAAGCCCACTTTTCCTGCGTAAGAAATACTGAACACTGGTCCATTGATGACGATTTCCGTGTTCCGACAATGTTCCTGAAAAATTCGAGAGACCATCAAGATGCCCACAGCGCCCCGCACCGCAATTCCGCATGTTATTCACGACTACGGCTGTGCCGGTGAACCCTACGCAACAATACACAGCTCGGAATGAGAATTTCGGAATCACAGTATGACGGTGTTATTTCCCTCCTGTGGTCATTCCCGAGAAGCAGGTAATACGTATTGAGACCACCACAAAAGGCAGTAAATTGGAGGTATTTCTGGCTTGCAGAATCTGTCACTTTCATAATGCCTTTTCTGTAATGTGTTACTCACCGGATGTCTGTGCGCCCTGAAGCATCGCAACACTAGAGCGCCGGTGGACCGGACCATGGACCTACAGGATTATATGGGTCATTTCACCGCTTCCTTTTATGGTGCAGTTGCTCTGACTCGTCTCCCGAACTTACTCCCCGAACGCGCATGCATGCAATTGCGTATCACCAAACATCAGAACATGCTGTAACAGGCATAGGTTGTGACTCTCCGAACCTGCCACGTTGGAAGAGCGCGCCGAGTTCCGCGGAACTCTGACTCGTTCTCCTGGTACCAAATCCCTGGCCCAGAGGTCGGCTTCGCCAGCGGCCAGCCGAACGGCGCCCTAAGTTGGCTCGACATCCTCGACCGTGTGCCACAATAGCAGTGCCACAAGCAATTAGGATGCGAGGTCTAGCATAGCAGGGCGATCGTGGTCAGCCAACCGGAGAGGGCGCTTTCCTTTGTTGCGTTGCACAAGTACACGTACTATCAGGATGAGGCCTAGTCGCGTGGAAAACAGCCCACTCGCACAGTACAAGAGGTCAAATTCCCCCTCCCTCCGAACATCTCACTCAGACCCCACACAGACCCCTCCCCCCCCTTCTCCGACGGTCCCTTAGAGCTCCGTCAGTTAGATAGCACCCTTTCCCCTTCCTCCTTTAGTTATGTCGCACCACGCAAGTATTCCAGCTCCGTTCTCTCGACGCCCCCCGTCTAATAGCCACTAGAACAACATATACATATCCATCCCCTTCATCCGCAGCAATGGTTTCCTCATGCAGATGTTTGGCCAGCGAGATGCGGCATTTTTCATTGAGTCCCTCCTCAAGATGGACGTCGCCGACGTCTTTCTCATCGGGAACGTGCCTGGATGGCATAATGCGTTGATGGTTCAAAGGCCGTCCGTGCACGGCACTCGTGTAGACGCAATAGCCAACAACCATCCGCTCTGGCTCTTGGACTTTATCCCCCTGCCCATGTGCCACGTCGTCCCGCAGAAGATGTGGACTCCACCAAATCAGTCGGACTGGCGTCGATACGTCGAGCAGGCGAATCTCCGCATGCCCGTTTTTTTCCTTCAAAATAATGGCATCGTTGGCCTACCGTTAGCCCGGGCGGCGATCGGAGACACGACGTCGCTGCGCTACGCGGACAGCGCTGCTCCTCTAGGAGGTGGACACTCAACTCAAATACGCATTGCCGTAAGCTGCTCTCCCCCCCCCCTCCGCCTCCCCCCCGCCTTCCTCCGCCCTTCCCCCAATCCCCCCAATCCCCCGCCCCACTTTTTCCTCCGTCTCAGTTTCCAGCCAGCTCAAAATATAGTTACATCTTAGTGGCCTGGCTACGAATCGTGGGAGCGTCAGATCCAGATCAGGGATCAGACGCGAAATCGCAATGAGATCACGTTGGAACGGTTCGCGAAACTCGTTGCGGGCGTCGTTGATAGATTTCTCACGGTACGGCTTTTTCTTCTGGTCCGCTGGGACGTTGCGATGACCTGAATGTGACTATTTCTTCCTGTGTAGAACGCAAGTGAAATCATCCCTCAAACCGGAAATTGGAGGGTTGGGCCAGGGGGGATCAATCGTAACCACGTTATTATTGTCGGCACTGTGCAAGTCTCCGCGGGGGGTTGGATGCCTATTTTACAAATTAGCAACCTGAATGCTGCCCCTACCCATCTTTATCCCGTACCTGTATAGATCCGTTTGTTGTAGCCATATATCATACCCTATACCATTATGTCGTCTCCTAGGAATAATACACGTTGGATGATCTGCAAACACCCTGGGACGCTTACCGATGTTAAATGAACAACACGAACGAAAAAGCTGCCTGCCCATTCTGAACCACCAAACCTTAGAAAATTTCCCACGCAGCGCAAGGACCAAAGTCGACAGCCCGTCGCCCCCCCCCCTTAGAGAATGGTAACCACTAGCCAAACCACCCCGCTAGACACCATGGGCATAAACCCATGTCTTGCACTCTGCGCAAATTTGTACGGTCACCATGCTCCCACATAAAAATCATCGCCCCATTAATTGCCTACGTATTCGCCGTGGCGCGCAAGGGGCAAAAGCACCCCGTACAGTATCTGGCCCACTTTGTAAGAAGCCCCAAAGGCCATCGGCTAATGCTTGTCCTAGTGGACCATCCCGCCTAGTCATCGACACCTGGAAAAAACTTGCAAGAAACACGCGGACTTCACCTGATCGGATACATCACAGCGGTATTAGTGTGAAGGCTCTGTGATGTGAAAGTTTAGTGGATACTGTGTAAGGACTAAGGGTGACGCCCGGTAAGAGCTTGCGATTTTTAGGCCCCACGCCCCACACCCCGCGTTACACTGATACGCACAAAACCATGTACGTCGAACTAGTTACGGTCTCTTGTTACCTATGACCTGAAACCAAGTCGCTTGTCCGACAAAAAGAACGACTCCCCCACGGCATTGTAACTCTCACTTTGTACCCATGAACCATCAATCGGCTTGGCACCCAGGCACTTAACGTGAACCATACCCTTCTCGTGCAATATTAGTGGAAACGTGTCGAATTGTGTGGGTATTGAGACAGGAAAGAAAAAGTTGTACGGGATCAAAAAAATCAAGTAATCAAGGGGATAGACACAGCAAAGACAGTGCATCGTATTGTTTGGGCGGGACCGTGCATCCAAATACTTCAGGCCGGCGTGCTTGACCCCTATCGACGATCAATTCTTCTGAAACAACTGATCCATGTAAATCAAACAACGGCAATGCATCCCAAGCGGGCATTTCATTCTCGGGTAAGTCGAGCAACCCTGTTCCAAGCACCTCAGATGCGTTTATATCGGGAAGCGGCATGAGCGGAAGGTCGAACTGCACACGCTTCTTCTCAAATACGGCACGTGGCAGGCGCTTGACATGGGCGCCAGGTTCCAGGTGATTTGTTGATAACGAAGAGAAGTTGGCGTAGTTAGGATAAAGCATAGTGTAGCCGCGCAGGAAGACCATTTCAATGATGTACTTCTTCCAGGAGTGTTTCCATCGACTCGAACGAACGTTTGGAACTATGTCTTCTTTCAGAGAAAGAGATAGGTCGGTTAGACGGTAAGCTACGTAGGTGTGGAACTCGCGCCAATGTTCGGGGAAATAAACGGCGCCCCAGCTGCATGGTATTTGCGAAAGATACGGCGTGTTCGGCGGGGCGATACCAGTAGTATTGAATAGCCAGCGAGCATTGAAGGGTCTCCGCCCCTCAATATTGAGTTCGAGGTTCTTTTGTTGGTACAGACTTACGCCAAAAAGCAGGGGAGATCTGTCACTTATGTCGCCATATCTGGATTTTACCACTTAAAATTAGAGGCGAAGTCGGCGATGATGATGATGATGATGATGATGATGATGTCTTACCTATAGCGGAGGAGAGCTAGCTTCAGCCAAGCATAGAATAGGGGAGAAACCTCCACATCGTCCTCCAAGATCAGGCCATACGAATCATTTGAACACGGATACCAGGACTCTACGATGGCGGTCAACAAACCTCCGTGTGTGATCCTGTGATGCACAAATAGAGCACCATGTCTCCACTCGAGATTACCTATCAACT
The DNA here is from genome assembly GCA_022376555.1 of Russula compacta. NCBI lineage: Eukaryota > Fungi > Basidiomycota > Agaricomycetes > Russulales > Russulaceae > Russula > Russula compacta. The sequence goes on from WTXH01000030.1 coordinate 155,218, forward strand.
GCTTAGTGACAGGATCAGCGGAGTCTTCCATGTTTAAACGGATGTCAAGAGTATCGCCAAAGTAGCGAGCGTGTTCCAGGGAGCGTACCAGGCGAGAAAGGGAATGCGGTCGGTTGTTCGTGATGATGCTGATATCAACACGAGGTACGTTCCAATCTACTAGTTGTCAGAGCAGCACTATAATCGATGTCGATAAAGTGTACTTTGCCATTCCACTAGCGATAAGGCACCCATCCAGTCCGAGTAGATGAGATCATCACGGGGGAGCCGAACTACTGTAGCCGCAGCATGCTCTGAGTCACGTATTGAAAGGGGCAAGGAAGCCATGAATATGTCCTCCACTTTCAGAGTGATGAATACATCAAGTGGGCCAGATAGACGGGAAAGCCAGGATGAGACTACTAGAACAGCTGTAGTTGCAGGGAAGCTGGAGTGGTAATGTAAGGCACATGAATCCGTGGAGATGAAGGCCTGATCTGTTTCTGTTTCTGTGTAGAGAAGAATATCTAGGTGATGTCCACCAATAACCAGGCCACAGGCCACCTGAGAGAACGCAGTAAGATCGCCGAGCGTGGGAAAGAAAATCCCAAAACGACCCTGAGACCTTTGACTACCGGCGTTTGAGAATGAAGGCCCGGGACCAAAGATGCGTGATTGATGATCATCGATGGGAAGTGTCGATAAGCGCTGCCTATTGCTAGCGTCCTGGGCTTCCGAATGGGATTTGAAACAACTGTTCGCAGCAACGTTCCAACTAATGATGACGCCACCGATCTTATCAGGCCGCGTCTCGGCAACCAAGCGCCCAAGCGCAGACCATGAGTCAAGAGTAAGATCCGGAAGGGCATAACCATTAGAAAATATTTGGCTTGGTAGCACGAAGGGAGGTATGAGGAAATCTGTGGGATGATAGGACGCCAATGAGGTGAGGCATGTCCCCTCGTGGGCTTCGGACTTGGGAAGGGCAAAGCCCTTCAGGCCAAGGGGGAAAGTCACAGCAGGAGGACTGAGAAGTAGCGAGCGGGCTGCCTTATTGACTTGTTGGAGACCAGAATCCTCAAGAAACAACGTCCAGTCGGTGGACACAAGAAAGGCAGCTTCGATCAAATCGTCAACAGGGCAAGTCGCATGAGGGCAGGGTAGCAGAGTCAACAGTGTGGACAGCGTTTGGCCATGGCCATATGAGGTGATGATGCGGCGAATCGATGATCGCGCAGTAGATAATAACCGTTCAGGGCAAAGTATGACTACCTCTTGAACAGCTGACTGATACTCGAGCAAGCCGGTGATCGTCAGTCCCAGAGTCTGGGCACTCTCATCCGTAAGAAGGAGAGCGACAGTAATCGAGGAATTGGAAACCTCCTTGGCAGATCCAAGCTCGAGCATATACAGAGGACCAATGGGGTCCACTTGCGGATTGTCAGGTGGACTCGGTGAGTTGAATACAGCCGGATGAATCCCCCATCCAGAAAAATAGCTTTTTTCAGCGAAAGGATCTAGAGAACGGCTCGCGTATCTCCTGAGCATGAAGAAGGCATATAATGTCAGGGATAATGGGAGCAAGAAAAACATCTGAGGGCGCATGAAAGAGCGGTTGCGTCGAAGGCGACGTCTAGCTTTGGTGCTGGACGACTTGGACATGCTTCGTGACGGTAACGGTGAAAAGGTGAGAGGTATAAGATGACATAATCACAGCTTTTATCGAGTGCCATGCACAATGCCAATAACTATTACCAACCGCATATAATCCGCAGAGGTACAACATGTCCCACAAAGACTGAACTCCAACACTATTGGGGGTTGTCCTTGCCACTGAGGCTCCTGAAAAACTCTGCGTAAGCGTGATCCACGTCAAACATCAGCTAAGGGGAAGCGATTAGTGAAGTTCTTGGGCTGGCGAAGCTATAACTACCTGTCTCGATTGTTCCTCGGTAATCTCCTCCGATGCTTTCATCCCATTAAGTGTGATCAACCTTCAAATAAGAGTAAAGGGTATGCGAGACTGGTATCAATAGGAAGACATACCATCCAACCATTTTACTTCGCCCCTCCCAATCTTTACTTCCTTTGAACCGCGCATAGCCAGTGACAAGTTCTTGGAGGATTGGATGAAGTTGATCTTTAGCACGAAGACGTAGCCTTAGTGCATCCATGAAGGTAATGAAGCTCTGAGGAGGTGTCAGCATAGTGAGTAGAGACAAAAGGGCATAGCAAAACCTGTGTTGTCTCAGCGACCCACTTTCCAGTCTCCGGACCCGCTTCACTCGAGTGCTCAACAGTCGCTGGAACCCCAACCTTGAGGCGGTGAAGTGCTGCAGGATGATCCATCTTCGGCGGGTTGCGTGACATGGGTTAATCGGCAGGGGCTCGTAGTTGGCGTGTGCTTACATGGTATCGACTCATGAACAGTTCAATGCTCGGCACATCATCGCTGACCAGCTTTAGCATGGTCTTATATTGTGATAACAATCGTGTGCATGCAGGAGAGTACCTCTTAGCGTCCCGTTCTTAGTGCATTGTCCATAAATCGAGAAACGACGCACTCTGCCGCCGTCACCGAGTCCCGGACATATGCGCGTTCTAGATAGTCCAAGGCGACGACAATGCCATAAAGGGTTGCAAGTGACTCATATTTCTCTCGTTCAGCATTGGTTGTGTAGAGTCGGGCTTCTTCGTCAAGAGATAATGGCACAGACATGGTTCAGTAGTTTCAGTGGTGATGAGTGAGTGGACGATGGATGCGAGCTTGTGATCGCGTGACCGATTACTATTTAAAACATCGCAACGAGCGAGCACTCCATTTCCTAGTACCACTACTAATAATCACTGTACCCCACTAATCCTCTAATCAAACTACAGGTAGCACGGTAACGGTAGTGGCTCAGGCTCAGAAGCCCTCCACATTCACTTCAGAGTTGGCGAAGCACCTACTTTTGTTCTCTAGTAGTTCTGAATGTGGCCAGCTCACCGGCAGCTCTGCCCTCTGACCCTTGTCGCACCAGCATCTCTGCAGTGGTTTCTGCCGGTGAGAGAATATGAATATCAGCACCTTCCTCTTGGAGTGGTTCTCTTGTACCTACTTCTTTCTATGCTACGGAGAATCGGTTGAGAAGACAAGGTGTCCCAGGAGAACCAACTAACTACTTGGATACATAGTCTTGGTATGCGAGCGGGCTCGTACGCGTTCGAGAGACCAAATACATGGTGGGAGCGAAGATGAGCTGAAACTCGAGGGGCGCATGAATCAAGAGTTTTAGTGAATGGAAAGATTCTCGTCCTTTCACCGAGGCTTTCCTCGAAGACTATACCCGTGAGCGCAGATAATAAGATGACTGATTGTTATCTTCAAGAAAAGCAAACAATTTTAGAGGTAGTAATCAATTTGTCGGAGAAGAGTCCGTTGTCAAAAGGACACGATGTTCAGCGTGCAGGAAGTAGTATGAAAAGGCCTAGAAGCCTGTGGTGCAGAATAAAGAACGGACAGTAATCCAATCAGAGAGCTCAGTCAGAAGCCACCAAACGGCAGATCGTAACACGAAATGATCCAGGGACGGATGCGAAGTGGCGTCTCCAGGGTCAGCATCGTAGCCACACCATTAGAGGCTAGGACAATAACAGTCACCTGCTTAGGAATAGCGAGAAAATATCCGATAGGGTTGGTGCCTGCTAGCCGTAACCGATTCCTAAACCCTCGAGGCAGCCTCAAAGAGAGATTGAAAAACAGAGGATGCAGAAATTCAGTCAAGATGATCTCTTTCAATCGCCCCTTGATATTTTCCCAAGGGACATCAGGAGATGGTCAAGGAAGTGCATAACAGAAAATTGCTGGAGCCCGTGGTGCTGAGATGCCGTAGTCAACGGTTCTTGTGCGCACCCCTCGGTCACGACGGTTGACAGTCATCTCCCTCCTCAGCCCAACCCCGTGCACTTTCCCACGTTTTTCCCAGGCCGACTAGCAAACAAACGAGCCCTTTTTTTCTTTTCTGGAATCCATTACCGTGCACCTCGGGGTACAGAGCCCCACGTAGCACTTCCTATACAATATATATGTGCTTAAGCTGTGTGTTCTGATGTGGAACTCAACGAGCCCATCTTATCTTCCCGGGACGGGTGATGGTCAGGCTAAATGAGTAATACCCGACGATGCCATGTGGGATTAACCTCCTTCTCGCTCTGAACATCATATGCTCATATGCTCAGCGATAAGGTCCCCGCTGCACATTGTTGATGGGGGATTGATTCACTGGACAAGTATCCGACCGCCGACCTCGAGCATGAGAAGCCTTTTATCATGTGCATTACGATATGGAAGTCGCTTGAGGAAGCATCTGTAATAGGAACCAATAGCCTCTGTTCAGCAGTGTAGCGCGGAAGGCGATGGGTTCATTCAAGCCATAAACATGTACATAACAAGAAAGAATCTGCCTTCGACCTCCACCTCCGACGTACCCCTTCTCCGGAGCAATTAGAAAACGTGTCTGTATTGGAAAACGGTTGCCTGCTCACCCTACTGTTGAAAGTTGGGCGCAATCAGTGGTAATGACCTGAACAATGCGACGCAATTCAGTCTCTCCTTCATCTGTAAGGATACCGTAGTCCCAGCGGTCAACCAGTGCGGTATCGGTCACGTATTGCGGGGAGGCAGGGATGTACTCTGGCGAGACCAATCCTGCCTTCGTAATACAGTAGAAGCAGAGCTTGGTCCCGAAAGCGCTGATACCATGCAAGACGGGTGGAGGACAAGCATCTATAATAAAGATATTGGAGATACTAAAAGAGAGGGAGCAAGGAGGTCACCCAGGCGTACACGCAACTGATCATCGGCAGCCGTGCGTTTGGACCTCACCGAAAATCCTTCTCCCGTTTGAGCCCCAGCACAAAGACAGGCAGATTTTCCATGAAATTTTCAAAAGTCACGAGATAGTCCGCGCACTTAGTTGAGTTGATCTCTTGGAAGTTGGTGATGACCGTGAAGTCCGTGTCAACTGGGCACAGGGTGTTCAAGAGCTTGTTGTAAGGTGCATGCAATACGTTCTCGAGGGCATCGTATCCTGCTGCTAGAGCAATGTCCAACTGTCGCTGTCGCTGCACCTTCACTGGCCACATGGTCAGAATTGTCATCCCGACGGTGGATTAGTAACGCGGCGCATCACGTGGAACCAGGCTCTCTTCTATGTATTCGGCGTGGGTTGGACGCGCCCTTCACGGGGCTGATATCGGATACCTGGCGGATGGGGATATCTGAGGGCTTCGCGTTGGGAGCATTGCCAGTGTAGGTGGTGCCATCTATAACGACCTTTGTAACGCAGCCGTGGGCAGTGGCGGAGGGGAGAAGGGAAAGGATGGGCCCGGTAGCGTGTGTGGCTATTGTGGACCCCATCCCGGCTCCCATGAGATCTGAGCCCTCAACACCCGAGGGCCCAAGACCTACGTTGGGATGCTTGCTCCTCTGAGACCCCCTTCGACGTTGCAGGCTGTTCACAAGCATTATTGGACGAGAAGTGTTTAGACATTGGGAATTTTTCTTATGCGAAGACGCAGCACATCTCATTGAGGAGCACGTACGCCTTACTCTTTCATCTTTTTGGCCTGGCGAACTAACCCCCGTGTTAGGCCGAATGGCTTTTCGACGGTTTTCCTTCCCGAATCCACCATCGCTTGCGGCAGAATGCCTTGTGCTACCAGTGTCACATGCCAGTGGATCGAGACCCGATTGCAGGTGCATGTTTTCCTGATTTCATTTCGGGGCAGGTACGTCAGGGCCAAAAAAATAAAATCGATCGCGAAAACTGAAAATTAACGACTCAATCTCCGGCGTGCATCTTGAAAGCTTGTCAGGAAGTTGACTTGAAGGTTTCCGCGAGTTTCTCAAAAAAAAAAAAAACTCAAAGCCCCTCGCTGAAAACTTGGGAAACACGGTGACCTAGAAACATATATCTGGAAACCTCACTAAAGGGCTGTCTGCGGATACCTCCACCACTTCCCAAAGTCTTCTGGAGACCTCTGCAATATGACCAAGAGGAGTGCCAGTGCTATGCGTTGGGTAGGGCCGTTGGGTAGGGCTTACCATTGATGTATCCTACATAACAAATCAGGAAAAAATGAGATTGCCCGTGCATAGGTCCGAGACGTTCTTTGAATTTATAGCGTCCTCGGGCTCATCTTCGTGCACAATGCCGTCACGGTGATGCATACTCATGCGTGGCACATCGGGGGACTCCGTACATGGGCCGTGTTCACGACAAAAAGGGCTTTTGATGAACATGAACAGGGTCCGAGGCTTGAGGTCACCCGCGAGTATCGGAGAAGCCAAACGATAATACATTCCGTGACGTGAGAACATGAAAGCCCAAAGTACAACCATATATTCTACGAGATCAGGTAAGACATTAGATCATGAGCTGGCTGACACTACAATTATGGCAGACAACGCAAGGAAACGCAAAGACTGACTATCACAATAAGTAGGGTATTCTCTACGAACCAGCCAGTTGAACACATGGCCACTATCGTGTAATGCCCATACAAATGAACGCATAGGAAAAGTTGATGTGATTATAATCCAAGCAGTCTACACAAAGAATGGCAACATCCAGTAAGACATAGGTCAGGCAGAGCGAACGACGGGAAAGCAAACACAGGCGTGTGCAATTTTTGGTATCGAACCGTGATCCACCTGTGAAGAGATGAAGCGGGTTTGCAACAAAAGGGAGTAATCCAAAACCAAATATTTTTTGAGTCACGTGCTGTGCCGATATTCATCCGCATACAGCACATCCCCCCCTCGAGGGACTGCCACGTCTGCTGGATCAATACACTGGCCAGCGCGCGGGAGTCACGCGAATACGTGCCGGCATAGTCGGCGACTCAGGCGCGGAGTGTGCGGCAGCTGCTGTCCAATTGTAGATGCGCGGTGATACGCTGGGAGGGGGTGAAGGCTGCACCGCCTCTCCGCTGGGCGTCGTGGATAGGACTGGGCTCAACGGCGCAGGTGCGGGGGGTGGTGTCAGGGGTCGCGACGAAAGGCGCGGATACTGCAACGCCACAGAGATGGCCGTTCGCGGGTGGGACGAGGGCAGCTGGATGGGAGTGATCTCCGACGTGCGCACGCTCACGCCAGGACGCAGAGAGAGAGAGACAGGGCCGTCCGAGTCCGAGTCGCCGTCCGTCGCCAACGACGGCGGGAAACGCTGCGAACCGCGCACGCGATTGAGTTGGCGAGTATAGAATCGCTCGAAGGCCGCAGAGGATATGAAGTGAGGCTGCGGTGCGCCACGTCGAAGCTCGGAGGTCGAGTGACGGCGCGGGGTAGGGAACGGAGGGAGACCGTCAATGACACCCGCGTTGCTCTCGGGTAACGCATTCTCGAGCCATCGATCCACGTCCCGGTCTGAAGGTGGGATCTGCCCGGGAACGGGGGGCAACTCGGCAGGTGTGTCGCGCCCGCTAGAGGCGAGAGATGAGCCGTCGCTGCTTTCAACTGGAGTGATAGGCTCCAGGGGAAGAGCAGGGACAAAAGCCTCGTAGACCGCGTCCTTAAAAAAAGCGTCAGAGTCGGGATCCCATGCGTTCTCGTAGGACCAGCGATGGTAGTGAGGGTACATCTCATCGTGGGAGTCGTCCGGATCAACGATAACGGGAGTGGCGGTGACAACAGGGGCAAAAGAGCGGCCCATTTTTTTGAAGAGTAAGAAATAAGAAGGGAGGAGTGAATGAGGGGAAAGAAGGGGAAGGAGTTGAAGAGAAAGGAAAGTGAGCTGGTACGAGGTCAAGACGGGGGAGGGAACGAAGCTCTAAACGGCAATGCGATGACAATTCCAAATAAAACAACTACATAACTGTGTATAATTATCGCCGAGGCAGTGCATTTCAATTTATATTCTAGTCCCGCTCTCCCCCCACCCACCAAACCTTGAATCCCACTTTCCTATCGACTCTACCATAACCCAGCTCCCTGATCGTGTGTGTGCCAGTCAACGCGCTTGGTCATTAATAGCCCACAATGACCAATATCACTCACCAGTGACGCTGCCAGACGTGTTGGTCATCGCATCGCTGGCACCTTCAGGGGCAAGGATGACCGAGGCAGTATCTTCCCCTTCCAACCTTGGTACACGATGCGGTGTAAGCACTGGTACCTCGGTAGATCCATGGATTGTTAAACCGATCAAAGCGACACTTTGGGAAGTCGCCATCCGCCTGGGCAGAAGCAAACGTGTCCTTCCGTGATTCAATCTTCAATCATAGAAGATAGGGGCGACGCACGTTGCCGTACCGACTACGCCTTGTATAAATTGAGGCGTCAAGAAACCTTGCCATCGAATATGCAGCATGTCGCCAACGATGAATGGAGCCGGTGCCGAGTAAACAGCAACGTATGGATCCACCCGATCATTGGCCTGTAATCTGGGCAGTATGGCTTTTAGGTTATCATCGCATCAAGGACAACCCTACAAGGTACATACCGCTGCGCGCCAACGTTTACCATCCCGACCCATTCGAACAACGAGCTCGCCCTCTCATTCCAATCTTGTAACACATCATTTCCGTCGTCATCCGTGGCCTTCTCATTATGGGATAAGGATAAGTCCCGACGTCCTCTACGTCCCGTCGAAGTTGTCCGCAGGTTGGGACGCGGCGGTAGAGTGGAGGTCGGGATGTGGACGTTTTGGAGCTTTCGGATGATTGGCTCTACTTTATGCCGCTGGGTACGGGAGGGAGAAAGCGGTCCCGTCCCTTTGTCTGTGAATGAATTGATTAAGTCTTCACAAACCAAATAAGAACGCGCGAATATATATATCATGCACCAGGATGGGAGACGTGAAACGCAAAGTCCCACTGTCCTTCACCAGATCCTTCCCGTGACAAGTCCCACCGTGTAAACGAATCGAGGATGAACTCGCGGCTTCGAACGTTCGTGCTTGGTGTATTCAGTGAGATGCTGATCACTACCAACGATGGGACAGGGTAAGGCATATATATAAATCCTGAAATGTGGGCATACGGTACTGTTCTGGTGCCCCAGACATGCGTGCGGATAGTTTAGTCCCGGGCAGGCCTAAAGCCTGGAAGGTATCCTTCCCAGCACTGAGGGTAATGCTTCCCTCCCTGCAGGACCACGCATCAGGGAGAAATGTACCGGTACTCGCAACCTGAGCATCGCTTGCATTTTTTTCAGTAACATCTGCGGCCAAAGACCCATGGCAAAAACGCACTTTGCAAGACCAGGCTCTTGGCCGTACGCGCGAAGCGCCTCGTATATCTCAGCGAGTGGGGCACGCGATGTATAGTAATCTGTCTCGAGTTTGCTGAATGCTGTTTGAAGTTCACGGTCAAAAGGAAAAATAACGTCGACCTGACTTCAGCACGCTCTGAGGTGAACAACGACCAGACCAAACTGCGTAATGACCCATGCCTGGTGAACGAAGGGTCTAGAAGAGCTCAGTTCGAGGAGCCTACGGGAAGGTAAGCTACCAGTTGAGATCATGGTGGTGCGTTTCTCTAGTGGCGACGAGGTCATCCTTGTGGGTTGAGTGAGGTGATATACAATCAGGCTGCAACACCTGCAGGATGAACACAAACAACAACCGAGTTTTCCGATTCAAACAAATCAATCAAACTCAGGCTATAATACAAGCCCACTTAAAGAACACATTTCAGAAATGCGTAAACTTTCTGAGCTAGTCCGGTTCCCATACACTTTTGAAACGAACTTCCTGCACACCATGCTATGGGTGGCAAGTACAGCGTGGATGCAGGTAAGGTAGACACAGTACATGAATATCACTCTTGTATGCGAGTGCAGTCACGAGAGTGTACACATAACGGGATGGGGGATAAGATACACCTCGTGTATGAAGATCGATGAGGCCAACGAGGTACGGGAAAAAATCAAATCAGCTACAAAAGCCATACCTCTCCTATCTGGCTCAGATAAACCAGCCAATTCAATTCCCCTCTAATAGGGAAAATCATCGAGGGAAATACATTTCAAAAGCTGTGAAAATGTGAAGACCAAGTCATCCAATTTTCACATTTTTGAAACGGATTTCCCTCGAGTTGCATTGGTATAATTGATATCACCTCTCTACGCAAACGGCGTTAACATATTGACGACGCGGATGTGCTCCCCGGAGAAACTAACGTTAAAATCGAGAAGACGGTTGTGGACTGGATGGATGAGTGGACGATGCCGATATCCAAGGAGGTAACCTTGAAGATGGCATTGCGGGGCGAAGTACACAAGGGCGCCCTTGGCGCAAGTGGGGCTTTATATAGGCGGCTCACCTGGCTCGGGACCGCTAAGGGAAATCAGCCGATGTGCCGTTGTTGCTGGCCGTGATCACTTGATCTCAAGCTCCTGCCGTTCCAATATAGTGAGATCGCCAGCTACTAACAGGCTAGTCATGCTGCTAGTGGCGAATTAATCTCTGCTGGTACAAGTGCGCTAGCGAAAGCTGCACAGAGGTCATGATATGCCGAGTCTCAGATAGGTGTCCGTCGAGGCTGTGAGCCCAAGCGCAGGGGGCGGGTGCGCCTGGGCACAGGCACAACCATCTGTGTTCCTGTTCTCGTTTTGACCCTCCTCCAGTTTCAGTTTACCCGACCTCGATACTCGTCATACGTTAATATCTGTGGAGTCTGTGGAGTGGACGAATCAGGTCTCGGAAAATGTAGTCCGTGATTGAGGAACTTGATTCCGAAGCGGTACCAATCCAGTATTGTTCCGCTCAGGTCCTAAACTTTGTGATTTTTTGATCCTAGGCGTTCACGAGCACCAGAACAGGAAATAGCTCACATCATTTTGCAATGATACCTTCTAGATTTCCTAAGATTATATTATCGATCAATCGCGTCCGTCCGAACCATGCCGCCCCGCTCAGGATCACCGCCGAGCCATCGGATCGCTGTACTTGCTCATCCCCTAGACCCTCCAAGGTATCCGGATCGTTCATCTCGATATAGTCTACCCTGATTTCGACACCTTGATTCTTTCCTTCATGTTTGGCCACTTCTAGATCTTTAAGCGCGTGCTGCACCGTTTCCCGTTTGTTTGCACCGGCGGCCCACGTCCGTGCTGCGCCCCGGAGCGCCGTGTAGAGTGCGGGTGCAAGCTGGCGCTCAGCAGGGGTGAGATATACATTACGCGAGGAGAGAGCGAGGCCATCTATGGCATCACGAGCGGTCGGGACGATGTGGAGGCGACTTTGTGTAGGATGAGAGAGATGCAGATCACCGACGAGGCGACGCAGGAGGATTGCTTGTTGGATGTCCTTTTGGCCGAAGTATGCATTCGTTGGCTGAGGACACAACAGGTGAGCATTCGATCCGCAAAGAATTGTTCTGGGATGACCACGCACCTGAATGATATTGAACAACTTTGTAACAACAGTGGCCACCCCTCTAAAAAACGTTGGCCTGCTGCGTCCTTCCATCTGCTCTCCATAACCCTTTACCTCCACAAATGTGCCTTTTTGTTGTGAGACGTCCTGGCTGATTCCTGAGGGATACATATCCTTCACTGACGGTAAGAAGATGGCAGAAGGCGTGCGTGGTGTGTTAGGAGGGTTGGCTGGCTGGTACTCAAGCGCAGAGAGAAGGCTGAGGTCGTGCGGAAGAGTACGCGGGTATGTTGCAAGGTCTTCGTGAGGCGCGAACTGCGCTGGATTGACGAAGATAGATATCACGGTCAGCTCATTCTCCGCAAGCGAGCGCTTCACTAGGAGAAGAATAAACTGTCCAGGTTGTTAGTCTCCCATGACTTTACATACCGAGTGATAGATGGCCATCGTGTAGAGCTCCCATGGTGGGCACGAAACCCACAGATCTTCTGGTCTCGAACGCGTTTTCCCTCCATTGTCTGTAATCCTTGATTGTACCGAAAACAAGAATATGAGACGAGGAAGGAACAGAGGCTGAAATGGACATAGATCTATGCAGCACAGGAGAGCTTATCCTTGCCAATAGAGAGGGCACCCACATGGACATGAGAACAGACAAGACAAATCAGTTGGGGGAGCTGCTCCTCCGGTAAACCTTAACCCTTACTTGGGGTTCTGACCGTAACCTTCCATCAATGGAGTGGGGTCAATTAACGTGCAGTCCTGACTTTGTCCGCCTTCTCCATTCCCGGTTCCACAGCTCCCATTGGTCCTCCCAGCCGCCGTCTGGCCACACTGCCCAGCCATCTCGTATTCGCAACCACACGGATATGGGGTTTATAAAAAGGGCGGTCCGTACTCTCCCAAACAATGAGTTGGGCCTTCGAATTGGAATCAGTTCCGTGACGAGGTAAAAGCTGATTCCGAAGGTGATGCCGATGGATAGGCCCCAGAGTATCTGTGAGACCGAATGATAGGATAGATGGTACCTCCATAAAAGTCAGCTATAAAACAATTAACCCCGAAAAGTACTTCATACCTCGAGTACGCCACTATACCAGTCCATGCGATGAGTGCGAAGTACACCGAGGGTCGGAAGGCCTTATCTACTATCCAAAACCCACTCGGGGCAAAATTATGTCTAAAGTGTAAATGGAGAATCAGGAAAGTTGCAAAGTATCCCATGTACTGGCTATGAGAAGAGGGAAAGCCGTAACCATTGGCCACGCTACCTGATGAGGGAAAGTGTCACGTCTATTTTGACATCTTGGCAGATTCTGGATGTCACTACGCACCTGCAGGACGCCCCTGCTTCACCATGCGTTTGATCACCAGGTTGAACGCCTCGCAGCAGAACTGCCCGGCCCACATATTGATGACGGTTAGCTCACGCATTAAGATGGCCAGGGCGGCATATGAGGCCTAATGATTGTCAGACATACACTATCGGATTTGATTTGTCACTTGCCATTAGGAGAATTGGAGAAAGGGTGATGAGAGCCATCGCCAGTGAAAAGTACGAGGAATCATCGTCTACGCAAGGGCATCAGGCAAAACGTCTTTAAACACTGTGTGGGTTCTCACAAAGAACTTGTGTAAGATCTAACGACGCGAGAGGCATTTCGACCGGACTATCCCTCTGGGAGAAAATGAGCGTCACCACTTTACAGCAGTCTGCTGAGGCGAGACTTGGCGACAAGTGAGTTGGGCGCGCTTGGGAAGGCTACCACTCACCGGTTTCCATTTCCGGGTCGGTCTCGGACCTGGCACTCCGGCCCCGACGGCCCCGCCTCAGGCAGTCCAGTCAACGCCACTGCGATCTTCGAGTCAATCTACTGCGCCTACAGGCCATCCGGGATTTTTAGCCAAAACCGCATTCCTAACGTGGATGGCCCTCTCGTAACAGTCCTCGTGCTGGTGGCAATGCACCGCAAGGCGGGTTTTCATAGTCAGCAGCGGCGGTCCAACTTCTGAATTGTGAGGAGTCATATGTTTGATTCGTATTTCGTAGTTTATAAGGGTTCGCAGCAGATGTCCTTTTTTTTTTCAACCTACTCAGCCATCGCGTCATGGCTTCACTTTTCCAGTTGACCTCCGTTGTTCAGCCTCTTCTTGCGCTGCTGAATGATAGCGTCGAGACGCCAGCTGAGAATATTGCATTGATGAACGTAACTCTGAACACGACGGCATCCGCTACGCCCTTGACGATGCCGACCACTTTTTCCTCATTACTCGCGTTCCTATATTCTTTCTCTGCCCTCCGCGACTATTTCAAGCTCATTGTTCTTGGTGGTGCCTTTGAGACTCTTCGGCGTCTCTACTCGTCTTCGTACACGAATCTGGTGAACAGGTTCTTCATAACAGCTACCTTCGACAGCCATGATATTTCATTTCGTGAGCACCATATTCCTCATTGTCGGTCGCCGAGCTGACACAGGGATCAGAATGGATGATGTTCTGGCTCTCTTCTCTTCCTCAGTTCCGTCAGTTCCGGGATTTTTCAGTCAGCACCAGTAGTTTCTGCCTTGACGACTCGGATGAAACCTTGGACGCTGACGACACCTTGGACGAAGAATTACGACGCCGAACACGAGCTGTCCGGTACCTACCGTCTTACAACTCAAGCTATTGGATGTGGTATAAGGGTAGATATATCACGATCTCCCGGACCAAGGAAGAAAATATGTATATGGACAAGTCGACTCTGGAGATCACGTTCGTGTCTTTGGTTTATCTCGATTGTATAATCCCTTGTAACCTTCCTTACAGAGTCTTTTCTCGTGACCGTTCTGTCCTAGACTCCCTGATTCTCGAGGCGAGGCGAAAGTGGCTGTCCGCACGAAGCGATAAGATCGATATCTTCGCCAGCGAAGGGTAAGCTCGGTATTCCCATGTCCAAGTGAACAATTTTTTTTGATCTTATCTTACCTAGATTCAGTGACGATTGGAATCACGTTGCTTCGCGCCCCAAGCGTTCTATGAGCTCCATCGTGCTAGATGAAGGGGTCAAGGAGCTCCTTCTTGAAGATGCCCGTGACTTCTTGAAGAGTAAACAGTGGTATGCCGACCGCGGTGCGTCTCTCTTGTGACAGAATTCAATGCCCTAGGATCTGATAAGTACCTCAGGAATTCCCTTCCGCCGTGGCTACCTCCTATATGGGGCTCCCGGCTCTGGGAAGACTTCCATCATCCACTGTCTTGCCGGAGAGCTTGGACTTGACGTATACATCATTTCTCTCTCCAAAAGCGGACTCGACGACAGTACCCTGAACTCGTTGATCACATCACTTCCTGAGCAATGCATTGCGATTATGGAGGATATTGATGCTGCTTTCACGCACGGAATTACTCGAGATGTAGCTGGAACGGAGCTCGATGATCCGCGCCGCCGTGAACTATCGCGACGAGGTCCTGACGACCCGAGGGAGGATGGCCGCAATGACCGTCAAACGCCAAACGAATCTGATAAGAGCTCGCGAGTTACGCTCTCGGGACTGCTCAACGCCCTTGATGGTATATCGGCACAGGAGGGTCGTCTACTCTTCGCGACGACCAATCGATACAACTCACTCGACCCCGCACTCATCCGTCCGGGACGCATGGACCTCCACGTCGAGTTCCGTCTCGCCAGCCAGTATCAGGCAAGGGAGTTATACAAGCGCTTCTACATTCCGGAATCCTCCAAGGAAGCCACGGCGCATGAGGACGAGGTTGAGGACGAGGCAACTAACGACACTGGGTATATCACGCCGCCGAAGGAGGGCTTCGACTCAACGCCGTCCGTACCGGAGAGTGTTGAATCGAACGTGCCACCCCAATACAGGGGCACCGCACACTCGACGTGCGCACCGAAGTTGTCGAAGAAGAAAATTGAACGACTCGCGGAACAATTTTCTTCACGGATACCCGAACGCGAGCTGTCGATGGCCAGCTTGCAAGGATATCTGATGTCTTATAAGATCCGGCCGTTCCAGGCGGTGGATGACATTGAGCGGTGGGTCAAGGAGACACGGGAAGGACAGGATCGGAATGCCGAGGCAAGAGCAGCGGCCGTCAAGACATAATCGTAGAGCAAGGATGCAAACAACAATTGTGAAGCGAGAAGCGGACACTGGTTGTAATTTTTTTTTTGATCGTTGCAGCATCATTGTAGTATATACAGATTAATAGCAAATCATACCTGTTGACACGGAATATGATATCTCTCCAAAGGCAGTTCGTGACAGCCTCCCGTGAGAACGAACGAGGCCGGGATGAGAACCTCTTCCGAGTCTCTTCGAAGCATGCGACGTCGAGCGATGTCTCAGTCATTCTCTACATGCTTTTATACGTTCTACACCGCTGCCTGTACATCTCATACCACAGCAACATGAAATATTTCTGTGATTGTAACAAATACTGACGAGAAGTCTCCCCGTGCAACATACAACCGACATGCAGCATATCGTCGTAAAGTCGTCCTACCAGCCTTCTTTCAGCCAACAATCTCATGGGCTCGAACTTCTGGTGATTATCGAAGCAATAAGTGTTCCTGAAAGTTTCTGCTCTACCACCACTCCCTAATATATCGTCGTCAACACAAGCAAGGGAACGCGCGCAAGACAGGAATCTCGGGGGTACGTCAAAATCCTTCTTCGACCTTCTGTTCACGGTTAATCTCACACTTCTTACAGAAATACAAAGGAACAAGCTGAGAGAATCGTAGGTTGTTCTTTGATCGGGAATCGGTTGTGAGCACGTTTGTAAGTGGTATTCCGTTCAAATGCACTCATTCACGTTGCTACGCTATGCCAGCACTTTCTTAAGAGTTGAGTTTCGACGGGATCGCAGGACGAGAAAGGGGGCGATCGGGGGAGCGGACACCATATAGACCAAGTGTTTTAGCACGACAGCAAGGGATATCGAGGCGACTGGTCCCGCTCTGACTCTTTGATGTTCTAGCTTCGAGAGAGAACAACGTTCTACGTTTGCCTCGTCGATTTTCACTGGGATAAATGCATGCATCGGGCTTCAAGTTGAATTGAAACCGTCCAGGTACTGTATAGTCACAAGTGCGTGCTGATGCCCTCATGCAGTCGGGATGATTTCCTCGCTCACTGGCACCCGTATCTTCCGGTTGGATAAAATTAGAGCAGTCGACAACCTCTCCCCGAGGCCAAAAAAAAGGCTTCGATAAAGCTACAGTACGTCCTCCAGACAATCCCGTGTCGTCGCCGCACATTAAGCAATGATATGATGACGTTCAATTCCCGCCCCCACCCATCTCCAACAGGACTTCAATACTCCGTCCTAAATCGCCCTCGTTCGCCTCGAGCACCCATTCAATCACTTCCTGATCGACGGACGGGAAGATCTGAATCAGCGTCCCACGCGCGGCATCTGCAGCGCGCGAGTGTGCCGCGTCGATCTCGGCCTGCAAGCCCGGGATATCCAATCCCGCGGTGGGTGTGCCAGTCCTGGAAGTAGGATAGCTGTGCTGTTGTGCTACCGCCAGTGTCTGCGCCTGCGCTTGTGGGCGGTGGCTGGGAGTGTCGTCGAGGAGTGCGTGCGACGCAGGCGGTCGGGCAGACGACGGCGATGGCGACGCGCGTCGCACCCGGGGTTTATACGGAGTCTGGGGCACTGGTAGATCAGATGCGGACGATCTCGGCGGTGGATGCGCAGGCGTCTGAGGCGGGGTGAATTGTGCCGTCAGGGCCTCTTCGGCACCGTCCAGCGCGTCGCTGAATATACGACCGATGGCGCTCAGTGGTTTCGAAAGCGAGTCCCCCGTGCGTTGGAGGAACCGCCGTGCGTCGATGCTCGGGAGGGAGAGGGGTGTTGCAGGTTCTTCGCCAGCGTGCATTGATGAATGCGGTGAAGACGTGGGAGATGGTACTGGGATGGGATGGGCAGGTGGGCGGCCAGGTGTAGCGAAGTTCGGATTAGCGGTAGGAGAAGATGAACCCGACGAAGACGAGGACGACGGAAGAGGTGGGGATTGCGATCGCGAGACCGGGAGGGCTTGGATGGCATTTTCGACGTTCCTGCGAATGCTGTTTCAAATTACGAAGAAATAGCAAGCGTCGTTGCGTACTTCTCAAACTCTTCTTGTGTAATATTAGATAACGATGTATGATCCATGGTTTCGATAAACGAAACTGCACCCATCTACGCGAGACATGAATACTCGACGGAGATCTTCAGACAGGAGAGATACAGGGAACGCACCAAACTAGACAAGTAATACCCGGCCTCACTTTGTAGCTTCGATGGGTTCCGGAATCGATTGATGAACCTGTCAAAGTCAGCCATGTAGAACGCTCCCGAGAGCTGTGGACCTACTCCACGTTCGACAACAAGTTTTCGGGGTTTGCCTTGAGAACAACGAATATTAGTATAGGGACAAAAGTATCTGCGCTCTCCTCTGAGTTCAGGTGTCGTATTAGACCTACGGCCATTTCCACAGTTATATGAGAAATACAGTGTGCAATAAACAGGGAGCAGACCGAAGATAACTTTGCAACAATTCAGGATGCAGATCAGCTTGTCTCGAGGGGCTTTATAGTGATTAATTTTGATTAATTCTATATTAAGGGCACTCAGTCTAAGGGGGCCACGAAAAGAATGTAACGCGAGATCAACCTTGTTGCGCAAATAATAAGAAACCGTTTGCGCCTTCTGCAGTGGGAACATCAAGGTGCGCAGGCAGCACCCAGCCGAAAAGCGCGATCCGTTGCGATAGAACACGATCGCGCTCCAGATCATCGGTCGTTACTGGTCGTGGGGGATTTGAACGTGCTATCTGGGGAGTAAAGGTGCTAAAAGAGACGTGAGAAGAGGGATAGACGAGGGAGTTGATAATGCATACAAGTCATATAGTCGATTCATTACAAGTTTTTCCATGCCCTCCATAGCGTTTTCGAATTCCGCATCCGAATTAGCCTTCCAAACGTCTGTTTCTCGCATCTTCTGTGAGATAAACTACATACTCATAGAATGAGTGTGGCAGCAACGTGCTCAAGGAGTAAGATCCCCACGGTGAGGAAGTCGTTGATTAGCTTGATCTGGTCAGCGACCGTAAAGGTACGTTTGGAAAAGTTGTTCATAAATCTGAGATAAAGTCATTGGGCTGGGGCTGAAAACAAGACGAAGTAGAGCAAGACGCACGATCGCAGATAACGAGCTACAGGTTCAGCGCCCTTGGACTTCATCTGATCGAGGAACTTCTGGAAATCAAACGGCGGATCCTTATCCTTGCTCCCAGTGCGCTCCTGAGAGGGATCATCTCTCCGTAGAGCGTTCTGCACAGTGTGAGGGGTCAGCGCAATGGCGGAGTTCATCTTGGGGGATCCGCGAGCTGAGATCTCAGCATCACGTTGTGACGCAAACGCCACCGGATGCACAGGGGTCTGCACGAGCATTGCCGTATCTAACGACTGCGGCCGCGCTCGCGTCCCTGCCCCCGCGACCAGGGACATGTTCATGTTGGGCAGGGAGGGGAGCGCAAAGGAACGCGCGAGCGAGGAGAAGGAGGGAAAGGTCGAGGTCGAGGTCGAGGTTGAGGAAGCGGATTCGTCGGTTTCCCGCGGTAAGGGGTCCTGGTCCTCTCTCGGAGATACTATCGGTGGCGGCGGGTGGCCCTCCGCGTTTGCCCAGGCCTCGCGGGCACGCTGTTCCTCGTGATAAACTAGCGGGTCGAACGTATCGAGGGCGTCGGCGTGTATGTGAGAGTTGAGTTCCGGTGCACGATCGTCATCGACGGATTTGATCCCCTCTGAAGCTACGTCCGCAAGTGCTTCTGGGCTCGGGGTATGGAGCGGCAGCGTCACCAAAGGGGGGTTGGCACGCTATCGCTCCATGGGTTGGAGTCTTGTGGGGGGCCTTCAGTGTGGAGGGTCTGTAGAGTGTCGGGGGGTGGGGGGCTCATAGTGATTTGTGATTTGGCTGAGCAGCGAGTGAGCGATGAGCGTTCCTTGGCTCCGCTCTTGACTTGGCTTAATTGGAGCGAGCGTGGAGAAGCTTGTTACACATACATCGGGTAATACAAGAATGACTAGGCGACTAAAATAATAAAAATACGCTCATCCTGCGGGCAACCTATGACTCGGAATCTACTGTAAAAGTCTTGTCTCCTGCGTCCTTCGACGGCGCACGTCCTCGAGCGCTGCCCTGATGGCAGGTTTGGGAGCACATTGTGCACGCCAAATCTTACTTGCGCGCCTGTCGCCCACAAAGTAAGGTATAGTACCAGAACAGCACGACGAATACACCTACTTCACGCGCTGGATAAATACCACGCTTCGCGCGACAACCCGAAGAGTCTTTCGCCGTGGCTTGTGCGAAGATGACGGTCCAGGAATCGGCGATGTGATCTTCGCAATCATAGCAAGAATATGCTCCTCGCTGCAGATTGCAGATTCGCCATTCATCATCCTCCGCTCTTGGCCACAAGGTTTTTGGCGAAAAAAAAACTCACCTGCGCTCTCGTCGACCTAGAAGAATCAAGAGGTATCGCTTTTGATAGCTCAGATCCATTCGCAGGGTGTTCTCCCTCGTGAACTTGGCTTTGAGATAGTGTATCTGGACAATGAGCCCCTTACACTCTAGTCGGTGCTGGTTGCGCAGGGCTGAAAGCTGCGTAGGATCGCTACATTCGTTGTTCCCCGGAGTCAGTCAGACAGACCCAAGTCAGCAGTAAGGGGCGCTGATTCACCTGGCGCAGGTGTGCCGGTCCCGGATTCTCTTCTCTCCTTCAAGCAAGTCAACTCGCTCATGCAACAGCCTAAGCTCCGCCCCCGCCTGTTTCTTTTCGCGCAGGACCTTCTCCAGCTCCTTCTTTGTCCCTTCGACCTCCTTGCGCGCCTTACCTCTCTCTGCCTTGCGCTCCGCATCGCGCCGTGCATTCTCCTCCTCCCGTCGTTTTCGCTCAGCGCGCAAGTCCCGTCCGAGAGACTCTGCACCGCGCCGTACACGGGCGAGGTCTGCCTCGAGCGACGCCACTACGACGTCCTGCTCACGTTCACGGGCTTGAGCGGCCGCTGCTCGAATGTGCGCCGCTTCTGTGGCTTGCAATGCGTCGGCGTGGTCAACGAGCGCCCTTTTGAGCTCTTCGATCTCCAGCTTTTGCAGATCAAGCGCATGACGTCTGTCATTGTGAGACTTCTGTGATACCCGTTGCTCTTCTCTCAGCCTGTCCGTTTGCTGTATAGTATCGCTGAACATCATCCGCCTTTTTTTGACACGAGTGAACGGTACAGACCTCCAAGGCTTTCTTGAAGCGTTGCTGTAATTTTTTGTGTTCCGCCGAAAGAAGAGAACGCTCGTGTCTTAAGTTTTCGATCGTTTCTGCATTTTCCTCGGCCTTGACTTCGAGAAGGCGCGCTTTTTGCTCTGCTGTAGCATTTGCTGTCGACAATAGTTTTCGAAGGGTCGGTTCAAGGCTCGTAACATCACGTACCACGCAACTCGCCTTCCAACTCGTTATTGTTGAGCTTGACACGTTGCAGCTGAAGCTTCACATCTTCCATATCAGACTCTGTTCTTCTCAACTGGATCAAGATATTCTCCTTTTCCCTCTCAGCACGGGTCTGCTCAACTGTGAGGACTCGCAGACGGGCGCGCTCGGCTTTGAGGTCCCCTTCCAAATCCGTTACTGACTGCTTCGCCTCATTCAGCTCCTATTAATGGTGTAATCAGCGAATCATCCCACGAAGCGATAAGGAAATCATACGTCGAGAACGCCGGTGTTCGCTCTCTCGTGCCTACGTTCCTTTTCCTCAGCCCGCTCTTTGACGTCTTGGATCTGGAGGTTGAGACGGTTCGCAGCGTCCCTGAGAACAGCGTTGTCGCCAAGTAGCTGCCGCCGTTCCTCCTGCCATTTCTTCTTCATCGAAGCGAGCTCTCTGTTCACCCCCTGCAGCTCGTCTTTGAGGGATTCGGAAGTCTTGGCCGGTGTTGATTCGGACGCATAGCTTAACATAGAGAAATCTAGCGTGCTGTTCCAAAAAACACGTTAGCCGAGGCGCTTCCTCCCGAGCTCAGTGGCGCAAGTCATCCTCACCTTTCGTCTCCATCCCCAACGCGGTTCAGGCTGCGCAGGTCCACAATCTGGCGACAACGGGGGCATTTTGCTTTCGCCAGACGACGAAGGCGGCGTTCTTCCCGGCGGTCGAGCCGCGCAATATCCCCTTCCAATGCGACAGTCTTGGTACGTTCATCGTTGAGGCGCATCTCCAGCTCCACGTTACCGAACCCAGCATGCTCAAGCCGATCCAACTTCTCGTCTATGCTGTCGTTCGCTCGACCGAGTTCTTTCTCCAAGCGTTGAATTTCCGCAACATATGGTGCCATGGAAGGGTCCGAGGGAGATAGGTGCAGCCATGACATCTAAGGGTTACAGGCTGAGTGGAACGAGGATGTGAATGGTAAAAAGAAAAAGTGCTTACATCTCTCAAGGGAGCACCCGGGGTTTTGGGCGTCTTCAAAGTCATGTTGAGCACTTGGCGATGGATCGGCGAGATACCGCTGAGATTGTTGAACTTGCCCGGGGTGTTCCAACCTGCCATCTCGTTTCGGAGAGAACCAAGGCGTTCCTGCAGGTCCTCCTTTTCCTTCTCCAAAAGCTCGATCTTCGCCTCGCGCGCCCGCTCGAGAGCTTTGCGTGCGGGAGAGTGAGCGAGCTCACTATTCAGGCGCCCGATCTCGCGGTGCGCGTCGTCGAGTTCACGCTCGAGGGCCTCGATCTGTTCCTCGGCCTCTCCTAGCTCGGCATTGCGTTCGTCGGCGCGTGACTTTTCTGCACGATCGCGCTCGCGCTCGAGGGTCGCGACTCTGCTCCGCAACTGGGTGAGGGCATCTCCATCCGCACACATTTTTTGTTCCGCGGCGTCCAACGCCTCCTCCAGCTGGGTTACGAGCTCGGCATTGCGTTCACTCTCCTGCTTCATCGTGGCGACGGCGTTGTCATCCCCGATTGCCTTTTCATGGACCTCCTGGATCTCTTGCTGCAAAGCCTCGATATGATCTATTGCCAAGCCAGCGTCTGCCTCGAGCTCCGTGATATAAGCCTTGGCGTCCTGCAGTTCACGGTCGCCTTCTTGTAGTTTGGCCTCTTGCCCGGAGAGTTTCCGCTCGAGATCATCCAATCTTGTATTTTTGGCATTCAGATCATCCTGGAATTTCCCAGAGCGCAGTTGTTCGTCTTGAAGGTGCTGGTCAGCCTTGGCCATTTCATCCTCGAGTTGCTCCACGTGGGATTGTAGCTCGTGCAGCGCCGCAGTGCTCTTGGCCAGCTTCCCATTTGCTTCGAGAAGTTTCCCGCCCAGTTCGCCGTGACTCTCTAGTGTCTTCTCCGCACTTTCGGCCTTAGTCCGAGCAAGCTCTGCTCCCCTCTCGGCGCGCTTCAATGCCTTCTCCAACTCTTCAAGCAACCTGTCCTTCTCAGAGGAGTCACGGGCAGCAGCCTCTGCTTTGGCCTCCAGATCATGGATGATGCCTTCGACGCCGCGCTCGACCTCGCCCATACGTTCGCGCCAGCGTTCCTTGTCTTTGGACCGTTCGGTATGCTCAGCTTCGAGCGCGGCAATTGCATCGTCCCGCTCCCGTTCACAGTCATGCAACTCCACGCGAAGGGCGTTGAGTTCTGTCTCCATTTCCATCTTTTCCTCCATCCACCCTTCTCCACCCGCATCCTCCTTCACCTCACCCAACGTCGACCCAATGTCACTCAAACGACGACCAGCGCTGGACCTTCGGCTACCTGCGCCGCCGGTGAACATCTGTTGTCGAAGATGCTCCATCTCCTCTTCCAAGGCTGCGTTGGCCTCCGCAAGGGCGATGTTCTCCTTGTGGAGGAGCCCAACTTGGCCCGATAGGCTTTCGCTTTCTTCCTGTAGACGCCGGTTGAGGCCATGGAGATACGTATTTAGCTTCCCGGCGTTGAAGCGGCCAATGCCATGCCCGCCAGCACCCAGTCCCATAACGTGGTCAAAGGAGGCGTTGGCACGTGGATGTGCAGTGAGGTCGTGTGACGATGCGGTGCTTGTGAAAGATGCACCCCCACCAACATCCTCAGATTCAGACCCTGGGGCCGTCCAGCCTCTCGAGAGAGGGTGAGAGAGGCGGCCTATTGTACGCGTCCGACGTCGTGGGGCGGGTGTGAAAGCGGCATTGAGGGGCCTGACGGTAGTGTCTGACGGCTCTGGCTGGTCAACTGTGGACTTTTTGCTACTAGGCTGGCTAGATGAATCCGGCGACATAGAATCACTCTCCTCGTCAAGTGTGGCCGGCTGGGCCGTGCGTGGAGGATGTGGGGTGGGTTGTGCGAATCGCGGACGCGCAGTGGAGTTGATAATGTCTATGAGGAAGGAGCGGCGTCGCGCATACGGAGTAACAAGGTCCTTGTCATCAAGCTCACTGCGCTCGCTTGCAATTGCTGGGGTCGACGGGAGGCCGGGCGCGAAGAACCGTGGTCGAGGGCGAGGGGGGAATGCGGGTGTCGGTGTAAACATGGCCGAAGGCATTGGTGACGATTGCGCTACTGAGAGTGTTTGTGGGGACTGCGACTCCGCCCGAATATTCGACACATTAACTGAAGTAGTAGAAGGGAAGTAAGGGTGAGCTGTTGGTTCTTCAGAGGAAAAGGTAGGATTCGGTTCCTCTTGGGGCTCATCAGACGCTGCAACGCTTTGGACTTGTCCTAAGTCCTCGGCAGGGTAATGCTCATCATTGAGCGCCTGCTCTAAATCTTGTTCCAAGTCCTGCGCCTCAGCAGAGATGTCGCTAGGGACAGCCAACTCGCTTTGCGACATAGACTCACCCTCATCAGAGCCCTCTGGAGGGGAGGGATTGAGAGCACGCTTAGTGACGGAGCGCTATTCATCTGCCCCGGTCCAGGCGACTCGCTAGTATGAGGGGTGGAATTCGAGGAAGATGACGACTGGGAAAGCGTCCGCGTAAGAGAGGGTGTCCGCATGCGAGGTATAGGTTTCCGAAAAGACACATTTCGCATCTTGTCGAAAGGGCTGGTCTGTAACTATTGAGCTCATGACGGTTTTGAAAAGTCTAGGGAGTGTGCACACCTTGGGCTCTGACTTGAGACTGACAGAGTAGCTATACTTTGAATGTCCGCTGCCAGCCATGCCCTCCAACGGAAGCGGGGAGGCACCGCGGCTGGGAGGCTGCAATGCCTCCGCCAGGGACAAGTCGTCCTCCAGATCATCTTCGCCAACCCCAACACCAGCTTCATCTGCACCGACCATCTTGGACTGTGAATAAGAGGGTATAGCACTGACATCATCAAAGCTATTCTCAGACCGCTGTGTAGACACCGATGGTCGCGAGCGCTTGGACAAGCTCCCGGTTGACGAGGAGAACGCTGACCCGGACCGACTGGCGCGGGTCACGATGGACTGTGCAAACCGCGTGGAACTTGACGTGCTCGACTGCAGGCGAATAGTATTCTGGTTGGAGGATGGAGCGGGAGTCGATTGTAGAGGGGAGGTCGGGTGGGAATCGGATTGATGGCTTTCCTCTGAAGTAGTGGTGGCGTTAACATCGTTAGAGTCTTCGAACGCGGGAAGTTCAGGAAGAGATGGCATGTCATTTTTTTCATCCGCCTCTATGCGGCGCCATAGTCTTGATGGAGTCTCGAGCAGAGCCATTGATCCCTTGGTACAGTACAGGATGTTCAAGCAAACGAGGAGCGAACCAACCACGCGCTCATTCACGTGATCGTGTTCCGCCAGACGCGATCAATGAGCGCAGCACGGACAGGGGTGACTGACCTCGACCAGGCTACCCATGTACCATCTGGAATGTCCAATATGTTTGAACTCCTTCGATTTCCAGAACATTCGTTCTCTTCCTTGTGGTGAGTCTCAAGGTGGCATGGCCATACACTCGATGGCATTCACCCCATCCTGTCCTCCGTAGGGCACACGTATTGCTCATCATGTGTCGAGAAATTGTTTAAGCCACCATCCGCAGCTTCCGCATGCCCCGAGTGCAGAGACGAGTTTAAATTTGCCGACGTTAGACGATTATTTATCAAACCGAGTGTCAGCAACAGCAATGATAGCTCTGGATCACAAGTGGCGTCTTCAGGACATGACCGCCCAGCTGGCTTCATCAAGCAGGCGAAGCACATAGCGAGGCGGTTACAAAAACTTAATGCCGAGTCACCAGCGCAGAGCGTGAAACATGCGGCAGATGTCATCGAAGGTATTGCGACCATCCAGTGTCAGGAGGCCCAAGCACGTCCTCTCCCTTCGAGTCCGTGTCCTACATCTCACACACTTCTAATGTTGTATAGGAAATCGTTTGGAAAGCCGTGCGAGAATTTTGGCTCAGACTAGCTACTGACTTTGAGCAATTGGGCCACTGCAAAGAAGTCCAAGATAAGCTATCCAACTTTGAGCAACGTAACAAAGTGTTGGACGAAACATGTTCTAGGCTCCTGCAGGAGATCGAAACTAAGCGCGGGCAAGCACAGCAATATTTTAATGAGTCAGAGGACAAAACCAGGGAGATAGACACGCTGACGACGGCGCTTCGCGATGCTGATGAAAAGTTCGAACAAGAGCAGGAGAGCCAAAACGCTCTTATCGCGCGTCTTAGAGCATTAGTGCGTTTCAGTCAAGTTATGGCTTTCTCGTGATACTCTTTGACAGGGTAACCTAGGATATCAAACACCGTGCTCAGATCAAACAACTCAAAAAGAATTCAAATCCCGAGAGACTGAAGATGCTGCAAATAGACTACAGTTGGAAGAAGAATCTCTCATTGTTGAACCTGGCGTAGCGTATAACCAGGCAAGGTCTTATCGTCTCGACGTTTACAGCGAGAGCAGCCCCCGCCGTTCCAAGCGCCTTAAGGTCAGTTGAACAATAAACATGTGTGTCGGCCTAATCCCTCCCCCCTGAACCCATTTCCCACGATTCACAGTCATCCCCTGAACCGGACGGTTTCGACTACCCCCTTTCGGTTGGTGACCTCCCCACTTCCTCGCCCGACTCGCGAGTGCAACTACGGGAACAAACGGGCCAATCTCATCAGCCAGAATCAGACTCATTGTCGCCCTCCCCTCAACGCCCGAAATTCGGATCCGATTGGAATTTATCACAACGTCGCCCACGTCGGAAGTTGACAGCAAAGTCGAATTCCGCGACACTCCCATTTCCGTTGGACTCTCAGGGAAGGCAGAATGGCTTGCTCGAGTATGGCCCCCGAGTTCGCACGAAGACAAGATAACGATGTCAACCACCGAGTAACTAACATCAGCGTTCATTGATACTACACTTCTGGAGTATCTGTAGCATGACGCCGTCGGGAGCAGGTGTATGAATAGTGAAGAGAATGTCTTGGGCGTGATGTCGATATAAACGCATTTCACGCTTATCTAGAATTTCGATAAGACAATCAAGTGTACATGTACGTGCGACCCGCAAAACCGCTAGTGTCGACCCGACTGCGCTATGTGAACACATGACGTGCCCTATGTCCTCTAACAACGTAACGTACCTTCACTTGGTGCTGCGCGGGAAGAATCGTACGCCATCGCCGTCCGATATACTGATAAGCTGTGCCCGACCGCTCTTGGCAAGTATCCCTATCGCGTCACGTAGCAGCGGCTCTGGAATCCCCGAGAGCGCAGACGGCACGGGCGGTTCCGAGATCTCGTAGAACGTCAGGATCGTGTTCAATTGCCCGGTCTTGGTTGCCTGTGGAGATCAGATATAAAGACCCCAGGGGGGAGTGGGGGGGGAACGGAGAATCGGGCGTTGAGCCACGGAGGTACTAAGCACAACATAAAAAGGGGCACGGACCCATTCGTAGAGGACCTCGGCCCACTCCTCGGGCAGTCGCCAGTAGAGCAAGGCCGACCGCATCTGCCTGGCAGGCTCGTGCACCGCGAGGTTTTTGCCGACCATGACACCGAGGATGTGACCGAGTTGTGCGGGCGCCAATCTCCCTGCCGTCGTCGCACACCCGGTCGTGTAAAAAAAAAAACGAAAGAAAGAAAATGGGCACACAGAAATGACCCACGATTGATCCTTGGATTTCTTAGCACCTCGTCCCACTCGCCACCCCCTCCTCCGGATAGCTCCGCATCCTCGAGCCGGAGGATGAATAAGCCGCGGTGGCGGGCATACGCGAGGAGCAGGCGCGTCCACTGCTCCGTGAACACGGCCTGCGTGGCGGCGTTCGGTTGTTGGCTGATGGGGTGCGGGATTATTTACAACACGGGAGATGGGGGGTGCTAGAACTAGAGAACTGACGTGAAGAAGGGTGGCGCGGAATGAATGGACGGTAGGAGGAAACCTTTGATATTATATGAGAAGGTCAGATCCTGAGGTTACGTGTACAGACATGCTAGCACGAGACGGACCGCTGGTAGTCTTGTGCGTTGAGAAGTTCATGGCGCGCGTGCGTATTGGCGTAATTAGGTAGGCGGGTAAGAGGCAAGCAAGGCCATCGACGACCACGCGGGCCGGGGATCCGAGTCGAGGCCAGGGGCAGCAGAGGCCGAGAGCCGAGATCGATGAGGTGCCAACGCAGCAAGGCTCGTGCTTGATTATTGGTTATTGCAATCCCCATCTGGTTCACTAATTTAACCCCGTGGGTAGGGATATTAAACCCGTTATGCTCGGCGTGCATGAAGGTACTCTATGGCCCGTTCAAATGCTTGTCTCATTGTCCCAACCAATTAGGGTGCTCCTTGTCTCGTGTTTAATACTACATGCTGCTAGACGAATAAGGGGCGGGCAGGCAGAACTGCCAGCGAAAAACATGTTACATGCTGCCTATATAATGAAACATAAAACAATGGCAAAAAAAGCAAAAGAATAGAGCTATGCACTGTCGAATAGTGTGGATCCCGTGGAAGCCGTCGATCGTTGAGACGCTAGATGCGGGATGACATCGCAGGTATTGACGTAGCAGATTTCGCTGGAACCTCCGAATAAAGCGATGAAGGAGATATCTTCCGTCGCTTTGAGTTTCCCTGAGGCTCAGGACTTGACACAGGTGACACATCTGCCGCCCGACACATGTACGGCACGCAAGGTACGTCGTCTGTAGGCGCGGGGGGTTCAACCTTGGTCTCGTCCTGCGCCTGCGGTGCAAGCTCAGCCCAAATCAAAACGCCCTCTTCGTCCGACTCGGGCTCGGGCTCAACCTCTCTGTTTCGAAGCGAATCCGTCAGAAACTTGGCTGCCAAGCCCTGAGGGCATCGAAAACCCGGCAAGGTGGGATCGGGACTCACCGGTGAACATCCGAGAACTTCCGTTTTAGCGCGTCATACTTCCGAGCGAGCTCGTCGCGCTCGTCTTTTAGTATTCGTGCCTGGTCCCGTGCCAGACGCACGAGCGCGCTCAGCCCGAGATGGGCGGCAACGTGCGCATTGGCACGGGCTCGCCACGCGTGGCAGCTCTGTCGCAGAACTGCGTTCTCCATGTGAAGTCGTGCAGTGATTTTTTCCACCTCCTCTTCGGTCGGGCTCGACGCTGAGTCGGCATCCGGGGATGCCAGGCTGGAGGCGGGGGCTGGGACATTCAGATATAGGCGGCGGAAGGGCGGAAGAACATAAGGCCGTAGATGTGGAGGGATGGAGAGGGGATTGGGAGCTACTGGGGACGGGTCAGGTGTGATTGGAGCGGATAGACGGACAAGGAGAACATACCTAAGGGAACTGGTTCACGACATGTCGGGCAGTAAGTGGCAGGTGAGGACGTGCAGGGGGTAACCTTGACAGCTTCTGATATGCAACCGTGACAGTAAACATGCCCTGAAACGGGATGGTTGAGTTGATAAAAGCAAAGCAAGTGGAGAGGCAGACGCACCACATGGAAGGGCCACTGGAGCCTTAAGTGTATCAAGGCAGATGGCACAGGCAGACATCGGCGAACAAGTAAAATGCAGGGGTGGGGATTGTTTTTATATACTACGGGTATGAACGGCACCAGGTAATTAGGACTAGACCGAGAGTCTGGCGGGGTCGACAACCGGTAGGTGGTAGGGGTGATACGAAGAAAAGGGGGAGGAGGGGGTTGAATTTGCAGAGTTGAAGCGGCTAGATTGAAGAGATATATACACACGCCGACGGTGGGGCAATACAAAGATGGAGGGCAGGGGTTAGGGATTTTGCGGAGACGATTTAGAACGGAGGGAGATCAAGTGAGATCTCCAGATCCATCAGAACCACCTCCGTTTGTGTCCGATATTTATTAACCTTAACCTAACCATCCCACTTCGTCATCACCTATAACCTCTCCTCCCCCTCGCTCTTCTTCACTTTCATCCAGAAACTCTAACATCTGTCGCTGGCCCTTTCCCACGGAATAAAGATTACAATACCTGGTCTTACTGACCAAGAGCTCAGTAACATGGTTAACGTAGAGAACGAGCAACGGCCCAAGGAGCTGATAATGCAAGACCAAGGGCTACCTCTAAGGCACGTCTCCATCCAACTGTTACATCGTGGCTCGAGCCAACCCTCACAGCCCTCCTAAGGTGCGCATTACAAACGCGGCGAAACATAATTCATTTACCTTCCATAAATTGAAGGCTCTCGCACATCTACCTGGCCCCGCCTCTGCTCTAAATGTTCTGCGGCGACTCGAGTCTGATCCAGCAATCAAGCACTTCACGTCGGCTCATCAACTTTCGGTCAGGCTTCTTACTGAGCTTGTACCGTACGAATATCATCCTAAGTTGCTTAGTCTTGATGTGAATGCCGGATAGCTCACGTACAATATCTGCGACGACCTCAATAACAATGTGTGTTGTGTTTATTCACGACCTGTCATGCTAACTTACGAGTTCCTCAAGTTCAAGGAGCTAAACTCCAAGCTCGACGGGGAAGTATTAGAACTCGAGCGGAGAATTCGCGGTAGTAAACACGCGGCGGGCGACGACTGCGTTTATGAGCCTCCTCCCCTAGGGCTCGACGTGGAGACACAAGTACATATCCTGGGAGGATCTGGACCTGCGCCCACGTCGGATGAATCAATCGAAAAAGGCAGGCGCAGAATACTTCAGGCGACCTTGAGTAGGTCGAAAGAAGAGGAGACAGAGAACAGTTGTGGGACGGCGCTAGCAAGTGAGTCGCGAAAGTGTTCGGACGGAGCTTTTCGAGGGCACATATGACAGATAGCTTTCATTTCTTTATTGGTAGATGTCCAAATTAGAGGATACTTGAGCTAGTGTAACTTGCTGTGATCAAGCTTTTCACCACGGACCATACACGGAATCGCATCGCATACAGGCACCTACAAAGGCACCGGCCACGGCTACGTATCAGGTCACCGCCGTGAATATAGGATTCCGAGACGAAAGAAAAGTACAGTACCGCGCGTCTGTTTTGAATGTCTATACGTCGGTAAGAGCTGTGGGGCTCTGTTGGCACGGCCATGAAGAGACGCCGGAGTCAGCACGGGAGGCCTAAGCGTCCCGAACAGCGTCGTGCTCGAGTCGGTGATAGCATTGGATGCCGACGCTACGGAGTCCAAGGATGCTTCGTAACGTCGCTCCTGGCGCCGGCTTTGGCTTACTACACTGTTGTCCAGTAGCTCGCGCCGAGTCGGAGGTGAAGCCGACTTGGATTGAAGACGATGCGTTGACGTGGATGAGTCACTTGCCGCGATTATACACCCCATTCCCTGCGTATTTTCCTGTCGCGGTCGCTTTGTATCGATCGGATCGGATTGGGGGAAACGCACCGATTGTGAGCGAATCAGATGCAGAAAAAGGCCGAAGCAACATTCCTCACTACAACGGTTCTTTCAGAAAGAAAGGGCACGGTGGAGAGCGAGTGAGAACGCGAAAATGGCGGAAATGCAAAGCCACACAAAAAATCATCGCTGCTGAGAACGTGATATCTCGGGTGTGAGAAGGCTCGGGATCTGGCTTGGTAGATTTTGCATACAACAGGCAGTTAGCTTTACTATGCTTGCCACTGTGAGCTCGCAGAAGCACCGGTGGGGGTCGTCGACTTGGGATGATGATCTACATCTTATGTGTCTGGATTGTCGCGCCACCTACGTCGTGTAACAATGCGATTTGGACGGTGGGTTCGACTCGGACCGACCCAAGGCTGCCCGAGGAGATGATAAGGCTATGATCCACCGCGGCACCGAGAAATGTAACGGGTCTATACTCGTCAACGTGCCAAGAGCGAAGGGGATGAATGAGTAGGATGTTGGGACGACAAGGGGAGGGATAGAACAGTAGAATCGAGATGTCGAGTACCAGCAACTGAACGGATTCGCTGTTCCGAGGGCCACTGCTTCTGGCGAGAGCGACGATCGTACCCATTAGGTCATCGGTACAATCACCTCCGTTGCCTCTGCGGGGCTGTACCGTATAGCCTATTGTCTAGATGAATCATCGCCTAGTCAACTGCGATCCGTGGACGGAAGGGGCTGGGGGAGCAGCTGACTATATTAGTAGCAAGACTCGGGGCCGCGGGTGACCACCATTGTCGAACATGCGATAGATATTACAATACAAACGTGGGGGTTCAAGATAAGCGAAGCCTCAAAGGGTCGTGTCCATACGTCGCGACAACCATGAGTCTGCTCGTGTTGATGTCCCTGGTAGCTGAATGGCGCAGGCGCCGGTGAATCTGTATACTGTACGCCCTTGCTCGCACCATGGTCTTCATAGCATTAGCATCAAGCGAGGTTGAGTCAAGCATGACTATCGTCGCCACGTGGCCCAAGCGTGAACTCCGCCTGATTTTCAGCACCCCGGGCTCCTTCCGGAAGATGAGCCGGGAAACTGCTAAAGATGCTCATTCTGATCAGCTGCCAGCACTATATGGAGACAATTGAGCTAGAACCATGGCATCATGCATGGACCATACGACAACTCAATGTCATCAACTGGTATGTGCAGCATGCTCATTCACCTGTCTAACACCCCGATCAGGGTCCGAGGGCTTCCCCGCACTTCATTATGCATGCCCTCCGGAACTTGCTCCTCACACGGTTCTGGTCCGAGTCGATAGCCGGCTCATCCAGCCCAGCCCAGGTTATACTCAATTTGTATAGCTTGCTTCCTTGTTCACCTGTTTCTTTACGTGTCGATAAATAAGAATAGTCAAACAACATTCTTTTAAATGAGTGTGCAGTGTGCAAGTGGAGCCTTAGCGGCACCAGCACACTGGTCCCCGCAGCTACCAGGAAGGAACTAACCCGTTCCTTGACCAAGGTTATAGCGATTCCGTGACATCCGTTAACCCCGTGCCATCTGCAGCGGGACATCCGTGATAGTTTGGTTGCCATTAGTTGCGAAGCGCATGAACATTCACTATTTTCCGGACAACCTTTATACCCGAGTCGCAAGGAGTGTGAGGATTGAATGGTACGGTCTAGGAGTTCCCGATCAGAAGCTAGCTGAATCGACTCCATCGAATTGAAGGATTGTGAGTGGTTTCCTGAGTCTTAACAAAAACCGCGAACTTTTGGGCATGTGAATAAGAGCCTGGGTCTGCCTACAGCTGTACCTTCTGAGCGCAGGCGCAAAAACCGAAACAAAAGGCGATTATCCTAACGTAGGTTGCAATGGCAATCTCATTTCAGTTCAAGATGGTCTCTACAGCAATATCGACTCGGCACACAATCTTCAAACGTTCCGATTTTCAGCCTGGTGACGACATGATATGACAAGAAGGAAAGCTAGTCACTCGCACGGTAAGGCCTGAGGTAGTGCGTGAGGCTGGCATATACCAAGATAGAAACGAGAAGTGATCCATGAGCCGTCCTGATCCCGTGTGATCCCGTGTGATTTTCTGGCTCTGGGCGGGTGAGAAAGATGAGAGCGTGGGTGACGGGAGGCGCCGAACACGACGAGCACAAGTCAGCTGGACGGCACGACTACGCACGTGGGCTTGGTGGCGACGCAAATGGGCGTGCGACTCGGAAAGCATAACCAAGAGGTGGGCTCAGGTGGACAAATAAGGGAGGTACTGTGGAAAACCGAAGGCCGGGAGGCCGGGACGGTAGAAATCCAGGCCCGGATAGCATAGTTGGGAGGGCACAGCAATGGTTGACACGCAGCCGACGAGCCGGATGGCCGAACGGGGTCAAGGGATGTGAGGAGAGCCGAGACAAGGCGTTCGCGGGGGAAAAGAATTGGACGCGAATTACTTCACACTGGGAAGAAGGGAACACCTGATTGGGGGGGGTCGCTTCCATACGTGTTTGGGCCTACAAGGGGTTCGTCTGTAACGTAGTTCGATACCCAAAGTGGAAGGCGATGCCACGGAGCGCGGATGTG
This sequence comes from Russula compacta, assembly GCA_022376555.1. NCBI lineage: Eukaryota > Fungi > Basidiomycota > Agaricomycetes > Russulales > Russulaceae > Russula > Russula compacta. Next base: position 188,859 of record WTXH01000030.1, read on the forward strand.
GCGCATCATAGGAAAGTGAATTCGGGCCTGCGGCCGGAACCAAAAGACGTGGACTAGATCACTGGTAATGAGAAATAGGCGGTGCATACTCGGCTGGCGAAGTACTTGAGAGTATGGGTTGAATTATGGTAATGATAATTGTTGTGGACTGCAAGAGGTAAGTTCCGAGAAACGAGTGAGGGGTCTTTAGGGGTGATCATATGATGCATCTGGGGAATGAGCGCAGGAATGCAAGGACGACTGCGGGGTTACAGTATATGCCACTGGCCAGGGTGTGGGGAGGGAAATGCCCTCACGGGGAGCTGTCGGAGCATGTGGGTGGGAGGCACTTTCCGCGCCCGCGGATTGCCGGGGCGATTCGGCTTCTGATGTGATTTCCGGTTTACTTGTAACTATTTTTATGTTATTTAATTTAATTTTTTTTTTCAATGGCCCGGGGCCCAGAAGATAGGCTTGTTGACTCTTTGCTCGCCTTGGCCTTTTGGTCGTCATCCATCCGTTTCGTCGAGGGAGACGTAACTGCTTCTCCCTTTCATCACCCCTTCATCCATAACAAACTCGTCCTCCTTCGACTTCATCTTTCCTCTCCTCCTCTCCCACACGTGTGAGAACGGGCCCGATCAACTGTGCCAACCCACCAACACCACTCCAGCCCAGGTGGCATCACCCCACTCCCACACCAAACATCGGCCCCCCCTCCCCCTTCCCTTCGCTGTACTCACATATTCCACTCAATCGTTGGCCTTGCCTTTCAGTCTGCCTAGATTGTTGGTCTCGAACAGCCTAGATGGCCAACTATCTTCCCGTTCTTCTTGTCTCCGTCACCACCAATGCGATCCCCGATGACTCTTCACTATCAACTCAACCTCGTGGCCAAGTCGATTATCTCTCCCATGAATGGAGGGAGGAGGATGTATGGTGCTCTTGGCGCAACATGACGCGCCAAAAGAACGAAATCGCAAACGGCGCTCGACTGGAAAACGCAAGTTGGAGGACATGGTGGAAGCAAAGGAATAAGTTAAAAACTATCAGCCCGGAGACACTCAACTGGTATGTCCTATTGTTCGATCGTCCATGCATTTTCCCCTCCCTCTGCCCTTTATAAATTGTATTTCCGCCTTCATGACGCACATTGTGCTTATATTCCCCCCTTTTAGGCTCAAAGATTCGGACGTCACTTGGCTTTACGGTCCCTTGCATACAGCTATCGATTGGGAAACGCCCCATCAACCCAGGAGTGATCCTGCACCCGTCGACAAACAGCCCACTTCTCAAGCACATTGCGGACTTAACTCGGCTTCTGACCAATCATCTCAATTGCGCTCAAAACCGATTCTGAAACACCGTAGCATAAGCGATCTCCTCACAGGTGCATTACCCAATCTGAACCATACGGATGAAGACTTTGAGAGTGATTCTGACCTCGAAGACGAAGTGATACGTCCCCCTCCTACACGTCCACCACTTTTGCATACGAAGAGCGACTCAAACGTGCAACGCTGGTCTCGTAGTCGTCCTTTCCGTAAAAATTCTCCTCCACGTATCATAGCTTCCATTCGTCAGCCCCGGTTGTCGGAGGTGGCTGACACTGTAGTCACGCCACCCTTGGATGACCGCTCGGGATCGAGTGACTCTGCGCGGGAGACAACAAGCAGTTCACAAGACCTCAGCGTGTGCCCTATCGGTGGAAAGAAGAAGCATATCAGTTTCAACACTTTTGTGGAACAATGTATTGCCATTGACTCGCCACCCAAACCACACCGCAGTACTCTTCCACAGGAAACTCGCGGCTTATACAATGAATCCTATGACGATGGGTCAGTTTCATCCTCAATGGACTCGGGCCGTGTTCATTTTGTTCATTCACAGGTACGATGAGGATTCGGAGAATGGGTTCAATGATACCGATGACGTCTTGGACGAGGGTGAAATATTCTCTGAGGGGCATAATGCCTCTGACTCGGATGAAGAAGGCGAAATACTCGAGATGCGCACTCCATTATGCCGTTCACGTTCATCATCCTCATCTCGCTCACCTGGCGCCGATTACTCTTGTGCTCATGCCCCGCTTCCATACCTCCACCGTCCGCCTCTCGTCCGCACGGCGTCTTCCGATAAGGAGCACGTGACTATTGCACCCATTGCGCCGACCCTGCTCAAGACAACTGGTGTCGGTAATCACTTTGTCGTCACTGATCTCTGCGGACGTGAGCACACACCCCCCACGCCACCTGTTGATCTCGTATACGTCCCTTCTTTTGGAAACGGGTATACACTTCCACGGAAGAACTCTGGTGGTATCTATGGTGAGGGAAGCTCAGGTGATGACGTCTATAGGTACAAGGGTGGTCGATTCAGCTCTAGCCCTGGTACGAGTACGAGCACCAGTGCCAGCAGCGACTCCCGTAGTCCCCCGCCTGCAATCCCCGCTGCCGAGACCCTTCCAGCCCCACGCGTGTTGAGTCCTCCGAATATGGAAATTCCCATGGGCGCCCACGATGAACCATATGACTATTATGGCTCTACCGCTATTGCACAGGTGCTCACCGCAGACCTCCCTGTGAATATACGACAAGCAGATCTCTGCGCAGATTTTGGTCCGGATGCGGGTGCGCTAGGTGTCCGTCTTGGACGGGCTGTTGACATGCCGGAGGTTATGGTGAATGATCAAACTGGAGCAATCGAAGAGCGGTGTGAGGATCGCCCGCGCTCGCGTTCACATTCCCGATCCCATAGTCGAAGTCATTCACGGACTCCCAGTCCAGCTGAGACGAATGCAGCGAGTGCCGACTCCGACACGACACGGATGCATTCTACTACGTCTACCTATCCATCGCCCTCACCGTTTTCCTTACCACAAGACGCTACTCATCTTTCACCCACGGATTCCAATCTCCTACGCGGTCGCACCCCACCTGGTATGCCACGCCGATCGTGGTCGTTCTCGAACGACGGAGGCTCTCCCGGAGAGTCATGTCGTGGCCGCTCGGTAGCGCGCAACTCGTCCTTCTCTGATCGTGAACGCTCTTCATCGAGAACAAGCATTGTCGGTGGGACTGGGTCGCCCCTTGGAAGCGTGAGTCCGACGGGCTCAAGAGCTGCGTCTGTGGGCAACGGCATCTATTCGGTGTATGCTCAAGGATGCAATGGTGTACGGTGGGGAAATGGCAGTGTAGAGAACGTGGGTAGTAGGGAACGTGGGCGCAGCTGCACTGACAGTCGGATAAGCGTCAGTGAGACGAGCAGTAGTCCCCAAAGAGAGGGGACCACTTCCGAGGATAGAAGCCTAGATGTTGTGGAAGCTGAGGCTTCACCCACCTCACCTATTCCAAGTGCAAGCACACCAGTGTCTCCCGCGTTGCCCTCCGTCACTTCACCACCTGGACCTTCTCTATGTGCACTGCCGCCTCAGCGGCCTGATTTACCCGCACCTCCAAGCACTCCGAAGCCGACACTTTCGATACCAATACCAAACGTCTCACTGCCGACTACAGAAAACGATAAGCACTCTCGCCTTGCTTCGAGCACGAATTCCCCATATGTCATGCGCCATGTATCACATACAGTTCCTGCACCGCCAACGTCAGCACCTGCGTCTGTACTGGCGCAAAAGCCACATTCGCCGACGCCTACGCCATCCGCGCGGGATTCCTTAACACCTCCAGGAAGCCCAAGTGAACATGGTACTCTCGTTGGACGTGCAGCTGAGATTGTGTCGACCGCCCGGGGTCTGCTCGGTGTGCTTTGGTCTGGGAGCAGTAGCGATAGTCCTGGTGTTCCATGATTCCGCTTTTGTCGATGGTAAGCCAGCTGGATTTACTGCCTTCACTCTCCACGGCTAATGATTCTGTTTAAGGCTTTGTCATGATGCTCCAGTCACCATTGACTGCCACTTTCCGACCTGAAACCTCTCATTTTCGTACATCTTTGACTTATTTCACTGTTGTTCTGTTTTCCAAGCTTAGCGGTTTTCAGTGCTCTTCATATATACCTGCACATTAATGCGCCCTTTGCGGCATTTAATCTCGGCGTGCATGTGCCAAGTTGCATCACTGTTTATATCTGTGCACTCTTCGAGTATTGTACCTGTCTCAATTTACCTTCCTCATTGCGTCCTTTGTCTGGACTCGCACTATTACCATAAAGTACTGCAGCATATCGAAGTCCCGCGCTAACGATAGTGTACTACTTGACATGTCGAATACTATTACGATCGGCTCCAAGTGTAGTCGGCTCAGTGTTTTCCGCTCCCCTTAACGAAATTGTGTCGCTCGAATGGCATGTACAACATGTATAGTGTTAGGCTGTGTTTGACGAATGTACCTATCTTTCACCATTCAGGGATATCGTGGGATCATGATGATAATCCGTGCAGTTGGGGGCACTGCTACTCTGGGTGATTCCGCCCCCGGACTCACCAATCGCAAATTTTAAATCGCGTATCGTCACCTCAAAACAAACCCAGTCAATCAAATTGCCAAACCGGCACTTCAGGGCTGTCTTTTCAACTTTGATAGACCATCATTTCCTTTCCGTGACGTCATATAGTGGTGCAGCCTTTTTAGAATGACGCTCTCGTAGTCCCTCTACGTCAGAACGTAACCACGGACCGCCACTTAGGCGTCCATCCTAATTGGAGGCGTTCGAGGCGTCTGGCTACGGACCTCCGCTCCTTCAACTTTCCGCGGGTGCCCTGCTCGGGCTCGTCTGCTGCGAGTCGCCAGCGCACACTTCCCTCACGGCCTCCACGGCTTGCATCCGTCCATCCGACTCCGTCCGTCGTCATGGCCTCGAGGAGGGCAGAAATCTTTCCTTATCGGTCACGACCCCTCCATTGCCACTCGCCTCTTTTGCTTGAATCGGTTTATCCGGAAATCGCTGCGGCTGTAGCAACAAACAAACCAAACGGATCGGATCTCGGCCTTGTGCACTTTCCATGTCCAGAACCCGCGGTGTACCCTTGGGCTGCGGCTTGCGGACACTCGCGGCGGCGTTTCTCTGACTACTTCGGGGAGAGCTACGGTTCGTTGCTCGGAGTGCTTGCAGGCACTTGCCGAGAGGTCAGACAGCTTTCTTCTGGTACGCATCGTGTTGTTATCTACGCATACTTACGAACCAGCGGGATGACATTCTGCCGCATAGCGAGGGAAACGTATGACCGTTGATTGGCCACCTGTTCCGTGACGTACAACAATTCAAGGGTAATCACCTGTGCCGTCCGGTACCTGTGAGGGTGGTCTCGATTGAGAAGCTGTTCGTTTTTTCCTTTTCCTTTTTCCTTTTTTTGTTCACCATTCACCTATCTGCTTCCGTATTGATGCGGTTGCATGAGCGTCTCCCGCTTTCTTTCCCCGTTACAATCGATCTAGCTCATGTCAGCAGGACTTCGCAGCTATGCCGACGTTTCTTTACCCGAAATCAACCGAACTGCGTTGACATGTTCCTCTAAGCTGTTCAAGGGTATGTTATCGCCATTGCACCTCACTATCTACTTTAGGTGTTTGCGGACACAAGATCCGCGCGAGTGCCCTTGGAAGCCCCCTTTGCTTATACTCCTCTAAACTACGATGTCTTCTCCACACGGCTGCGAAGGTATCTCGAAGTTCAACCCAACTTGGCTATCATTGGGAACACGCCCCACCATATGAATGAACCTGCCCCATACAATCATGTAGCAGTTTTACCACGCTTGTCCTACTGCCACCACTGTAATCGTAAAATGCTTAGACCTCTCGTTCACGAAGCAGCAGATCTCGTGGGCGTAGGCAACTCTAGCTGAAAGCGGATACTGCCAGTGCCGCTGTCCTCTGCTCCAGGCCCCCACTTTCCACACTTGATTTATTACAGAATTTACTTCATGAGCGACCACGTAGAACAGTGGAACAGGAACGCACCATAGTCGGCACGTGACTCGGACTGTGTTGTATAACGTACTCACTGTTCTCCCGATATGATGGACCCGTAGCATTGCTACCTCATAATTTACATATGCACAGAGGTGCATCGTAGTACAAAGATTCGACCACTTTCTCAAACTGAAATAAAGATTCTATCCACAATATTGCCCCCGTGAGTGTTTCTTTGCGGTTGTCTCCATCTTCGTATAAGTAATATCAGCGTGCTTTCTAACTAACGTGCGCAAACCTGGAGAACCCCTGACGCTGAAACTCTGCTAATCACCTTGGTGGCGCTCAGTTTGGCCCCTATGCATATCTCATACGGGTGTTTCTCCATTCTCACTATGACTAGCAAGTCAGAGCATTTGGAACGTACTGTAACCACTGCATTCGGCCCCCCATTTGACGACACCGATGCAGAAATAATCCTTCGAAGTTCTGATCAAGTCACTTTATGGTCTACAAGGTCATATTATTCAGAGCATCCCCTGTCTTCAAGACCATGTTTTCTTTACCCCAGCCTCAGCCTGCCACGGACACCCCACAGGAGTCGCGTCCTATTGTCGATCTGGTGGAGAACAGCAGGGCCTTGGCAGCACTGCTGTCGATCATCTACCCTCACTCGTCCACGACGACTGGGTCACTCTCCTTAAGTGACCTCATAGCCACCCTCGACATGGCCAGAAAATATGACATGGACACTGCATCCTGCCGTCTCCTCCTGGACTTCAAGAATTCGAAGGTCGTGCGAGACAACCCTATCGAGGTGTTTTGTGCTACGTACTCCCGTACTTTGGGAGAGGCAGCCCGTATCGCTGCTCGAGCGTCACTGAAACATCGATTGACCCTGGATGATGTTGGGGAGAAGATGAAGGACATGGATGGGTTTGCTTTCCATACATTGTGGAAATTCCACCGCGCTTGCTCTGCCGCCGCCGTTTCCGCCATTTCTGGCCATAGATTCAAATGGATCACGTCAGAACAGACTGCTGCCTGGGGACATTTCTCGGGAGTTTGCAGTTGCAAGAACCGTTCATTCATAATTGGCCCAAAATCTCAGCGGATGGTCGTCAATGACGCTTCGTGGGGCGGCTACATAGACCTCGTACGCGAAATATTGAAGGTGCACCCTTGTAGCGAAGCTATAACACAGTATGAAATTTTCCAACCATTCTACAAGGTGAAGATGTGTGAAGGCTGTCGGGAGTCCATTTGTGGTCTGTCGGAGTTTAGCCGTTACTTGAGGGAAGAGGTCGAGAGGCTTGTCTCAAACGTAAGATAGGCTCTAGCACTCTTCTTGTCATCCTTGCTAACTTGTTTATCTCTGGAGGTTCCTCTGGATTTACCTTTTTGACCACCCTCTGTCGTTTCACTGTATGTCCGCACAGTTATGGAATTTAAAGCTTGACTGGCCGTCCACATACAGTATGTTCCTGGACACTCGAGCTTACGGGGTACGATGTTCAATAGAGGGTTTCTATTTTGTATTTGGGCTCTCCCACATAAATGAATCTAAATGCGGCATATATAACGGCTCAGTCAGTTTTTCCCATGGGACAACTGTGGTTTCTTTCCAGCAAGAAGGACGTCACCATCAAGGGACTCCCACGATGTTCTACACATCATATTGAGCAGCAGTCAGAGTAGCACATGACCGTTGGGTATTCGGGCCGCTTCAAGCTCTGAGCCAGTGATGTCATAACCTTTAACAGGTTTGACTTGGCTGAGGCTGTTTACAGTAAATGTGCCAGTCATGTCACTAACCTTCTTTCTGAGTCGCTGGTCGCGTAATCTGGGGAAGACAAAAGGCGCTTCAAGATATTGAATTTTTACGGTACCTGGTTTCTGTGATCGCATTCCTGTGTACGATCATCATCTAACATTCTTGATGGCCACGAGGAGAGCTAAAAACAATCTGGCGGAGTCTCTTGGTCCTCACTACATAGGTGCAGACGAGCTATCTCCACGCTTGCGGAGATTGTAAGTGCATTTGTAGACTCGCATGCCACCTCTACTGGCAACGGGAGCGAGGTGAAGCCAAGAGCATCAAGATGTGAGGCGATTGATTCTTTTGAGTCCATTGCCCTTCCTGAGATTGAGTCCACGCCGTGAATGCATTGTTCTGCATGTAAAGGAGTGAGACGTTTCCCTTTGCTAGTACTTGAACCTGCAGATGTCCGGCGGAGGGGGTACTACTCAAACCGCATGACCGCTCCCACAGCAAGCGGAAATGACAAATTCAGCCAGCTACGACATTCATTCTCGACTTGGCATCAGGTAGACGCCTTTGTGAGCCTGATATAGAGGAGATTCATAGCGACAGGAGCACGGCGGTGGTCGATAGCCATGAGATGTGGCCTCACAAAATGAGTCAAGGGCAGGGCACTAAAGAGGCGGCATGGACCACAAATAGGACCTGTCACGAGCAGGTGACTCGGATCCTCCACGACGGGATCGACGCTGAATCCGACAATGGCAAAGCGGAGACGTTCACGACCCCGGATAAGTAAGGAGTGCACCATCGATCCTTGCTGCGCGGGAACAGGAACAGGCGTCTTGGATCGAGGGGAGAGTAGAAGGGAGAGGTTGGCACTACTTGGACATTGTGGTGCAGCCAGGATGCTTGCAGCTGGTACGTAAGCCAACTGGCTACGCAAGTCGTGTAATTTCTTGTCACCACGGCCCGCCACAGCCATGCACCGGCGCCTTCGTGACGCATGCCCACGAATAGCACAAATAGCGCCTTACTATTCGGTTTTGCGGGTCTTATCCGTTTTGTCTTACCCTCCTGCCACTGAAGGGAACTCATTACTATGGCCGCTCCTCCAGAGTCAGAACATTCCGATAGTGCATCCACTACTGCATTCGGACCCCCATTTGACGATGCTGATGCGGACATCATCCTTCGAAGTTCTGATCAAGTCAAATTCATGGTCTACAAGGTCATATTATCCAAAGCATCCCCTGTCTTCAAGACCATGTTTTCTTTACCCCAGCCTCAGCCTCCCACGGGCACCCCACAGGAGTCGCGTCCTATTATCGATCTGGCGGAGAACAGCAGGGCCTTGGCAGCACTGCTGTCGATCATCTACCCTCCCTCGTCCACGACGACTGGGTCACTCTCCTTAAGTGACCTCATAGCCACCCTCGAAATGGCTAGCAAATATGACATGGCCACTGCTTCCCACCGTCTCCTCCTAGACTTTAAGGATTCGAAGCTCGTGCGAGACAACCCTGTCGAGGTGTTTTGTGCTGCATACTCCTGTGAATTGGGAGAGGCAGCCCGTATCGCTGCTCGAGCGTCACTGAAACATCGATTGACCCTGGACGATGTTGGGGAGAAGTTACAGTACACAAATGGGCCAGCTTTCCATGCATTGTGGAAATTCCACCGTGCTTGTTCTGCTGCTGCCGTTTCGGCCATTTCGGACTATAATTTTACATGGCTCACTCCAGCACAGACGACTTGGTGGGGGCCTGATTCACCCCACAGGTGCTCAGATACCAAAACTCAATTTACGCTCGGGCAACCCGGTGTTCTCTGGTTGGTTAACGTATCGTGGATGAGCTACATAGAGCAAGCACGCAATGCATTGCGAGACCATCCTTGTAAGGAAGCAGTAACACGGCATGAGATTCTCGGGTCGTCCTACCACATGTCGACATGTAATGCCTGTAACAGGCGCACCTGTGGTTTGTCGGAATTTAGTTTCTACTTAGGAGAAGAGGTTGAGCGGCGTGTCTCAGGAGTAAGAGGAGCTCTCACATATAGTCTTGATATCCTGCTGACTTGATTTTTCTTGGAGGTCCCTCTGAATTTACCTTTTTAACCCTTGACGCGCCCTCTCCTCCCTCCTTTTCTCTTAACCTTCCACCCTGCCGTCTCCTCTTCGGTTGGAGAATTTCGTACTGTGTTATAGCTTCGCTACAAGGATGCACCTTCAATATTTCGCCTGCGCCCTCTTTCCATCAAACGGCGTCTCTTTCTGCTTTCTCCCTTCGTGCTTCGTGTCTAGATTCTGGAATCTCGTCGTCTCTGTCCCCCTTTCAGCTTCTGCGCCCGTCCATGACGCTCGCGTGTCGAACGCGGTCCCTCGTCTCGCTCCGTCTACGTCGCAGCGCCCATTCAAAAGGGCTCCCACTGCCTTCCCCTTATGACTCCAACCTCTCTTTCATCTCGCTAGGTCCGTCATCGCCTCATCTCGCTCGTCGTTCGCCCGACATCGCCCCACGCGCCGCTGGCACAGCCCCAGTCGCCTCGACGCCACTCGTACAAAGGACGAGCGGCTCCGTGCAGACCGCGTCGCCCGCACTTGTCGGCCTCGCGTCGTCGCCAGTCAACACGATTGGAGGAATCAGGTTGGACTTGGACTCGTATCTGTATAGCCCGTGCGCCCTATCTCGCTTCTCGTTTACCTTTCACTCTCCACTGTGACTCCCTTTCCCTTCATGCCACCGCTTTGTCTAACGCGTCTACGATACCAACTGTCCCACCTCCATAAGATACGACCCTTGTAGATACATATCGAAATGTATATAAAGCCTCACTCTCGTCTACTTCCAATGTAGAGTCCCGCAGGGCGCGCCGTCGCCCACTCTCCCCCCTTCTTTCTTCCGAGTGCCTGTTGAGTTATCACGGAATGCGTCCGTGTTCGCGCCCGCCCCAAGTCTTTTCCTTACTTCCTTTTGTTCATCTTCTCCTTCTCCCTTCCTTCTGATCTAGGTCTTCGACTTCCCCTCGGGACAACACGGACATACTCGCGTGCCGTTCAGTGGTTCCGGGTCAAGTGGATAAATGAATGTGTAAGCTGTAAGGCCATGTAACTGAAGGCGTGCGTGATTGTTTGAAATAGTGTGTTTGTAGCGTGTAGAGGCCCCGATTGAGGTGCTGCACGCCCGAGCGTCGGGACAAACATTCTTCTTTTTTATTCTGGACTAACTAAGGTATGTTAACGTAATTTATAGACCAAAGAAATCCGTACCCGTGTCGTTCTGATGGGGTTGTTAACTTTGTGAGCGCACACGTCGTTGGAAGATCAGTACTGTAATCTCACGTGCGGCCCAGCGAGTGCCGTCATGCCGTGCCGCAGGGTTTAGCCTCCGCCACCTCTTCCCACTATGTCAGAGCCAGAGCCAAACCGTCCCCAAAATACTGCGACCACCGCATTCGGTCCTCCATTTGATGATGCCGATGCAGACATCATCCTTCGAAGTTCTGATCAAGTCGAATTCATGGTCTACAAGGTCATATTATCTAAAGCATCCCCTTTCTTCAAGACCATGTTTTCTTTACCCCAGCCTCGCCCTACCACGGACACCCCACAGGACCCACGTCCCATCATCGATTTAGCTGAAAACAGCAGGATACTAGCAGCCCTGCTGTTAGCCATTTACCCCCTCACATCAGCGACGGCTGACCCACTTCCTTTGGGCGACCTCATAGTTGCCCTTGAGACGGTCAGGAAGTATGATATGGCCAGTGCATCCGAGCACTTTCTCCGGATCTTTAAGGAATCAGCATCTACGTGGGGTAGCCCTCTAGAGGTCTTTTATGCTGCATACTCCCATAAACTGGAAGAGGCATCCCGTATTGCTGCAAAGGCATCGCTGAAACATCGATTGTCCCTGGATGACATCGGGGAAAGATTGCCGAATACAAACGGACCTGCTTTATATGAACTGTGGAAATTCCATCGTGCTTGTTCTGCCGCCGCCGTTTCTACCATTTCGAGCCATCATCAATTTACCTGGCTCACGCCAGCACAGACCTGGTGGGGCAGCTCACGCCCGATTTGCAATTGCGATAAAGATCAACGGGGGCCGAGACTTATGGCTGGGTCAACTTATCAGTCGGCATGGCAGGCCAACACGTCGTGGAGTGGCTACATAGAGCGCGCGCGCAACGCATTGGGAGAGCGTCCATGTAGCGAGGCCGTAACGGACCACGAGATGCTCAGATTAACCTACGAGGGAAAAATGTGTGAGGCCTGTCGGAAATGCATTTGTGGCCTCTCAGATTTTAGTCGCTACTTAGGAGAAGAGGTTGAGCGGCGTGTCTCAAGAGTAAGAGGGCCTCTCATATCCTTTCTTGACACTCTTGCTGACTTGGCTTTTCTTGGAGGTTCCTCTGGATTTGCATTTCTGACCCTCGATTGATCTACTGCGCAGTTACGAAAAATTCAAAACTCGATTGGCCGTCTACATACCGTAGGGTTCTTAACGAGAGGCCCCAAAATATATGCGCCAACTTGTCATCTCATGAGGATTACAGTGTCGCTATCTCCTTCGCTTCGAGTCGCATATACCGCCATCTATGTACTGACCGGTTACCGTAGCAACCATTTCGTCTCAATGTTAAGCGGCTTGCGGCAGTGGGCTGGAGGCCTTTGACACTGGCTTGTGAAGCTTGTGAAGCTGCGCGCGAAGTCCCGAAACTTGAAAATATGCCAGACCAGCCAAACCCGGATCATAGGGTGTTTTAAACATTCGTGACGTGCACGAGACATCATGTTGCAAACTTAGGAGTTGCTGAGTGAGAAATCCCGGATGCGCGCGGTAGTTATCTGTGAGGACAAGGCTCAAGTGGTCGCGCATACGGCACGATAATCAAAGTGACGGGTACTCTACTCGTCTGATATTTATGTACGGGCGGGCTTATGGCCTCAAGGCTGTGGTAAGATCTAGTTAAATACTGAATGTGGTGCACGCGTGGTGCTGTCCGCGTACTGGCTTTGGGTCGTATATGCTAAGGATCGTCCGTGCGCTATCTACGCGAGTGGGTTCCGCTCCGGCACTCCGATGCTCCGTTCCGAGCTCGTATTCGAGGCATATCTCGACCTCGACTGACTGGTGGATTTATTCCCAGAGGCGAACGTTGCACGTGCGTGCCAGTGCAGATACTGTAGCGCCCGCCCCCACAGCACACACATCCCCTGACGGCGATTGTCTCCCTGCTGAATAGTCGACATTTGGATCGTACCACCTCTTCTTGACTGAGGGTCACGGAATCTCCCCGGCCTGGCGGCGCACGCATTCGCCTCTTAATTTTTTCAAATGATCTGGAATGTCCTGCCTAGTCATGGGGCAGCTGTAACGCCTTGCATCGGGACATTTCTTCTTACGTTCCCGTCCGCAAGACAGAGAATCCTCATCGCCAGAAAGCTACGGTAAGCAAACGTTCGCCTGCTAATGTAGCCCAATGGTGGATGTTGGCCCTCCCTTCGATGATGCACACGCGGATTGCCCTCCTCTGGTTCCCAGAGAAAGCGGCAGCAATCACCATTTTGTTGCTCCTGTACACCAACTACTCAGGCCCACTGTGCATGCCCCTCGGGCACTGTGTTGGCCCAGGATGATGACGACGCCCCGGAACACATGGTTCATAAGCGGAATGAATATGAAGGATCGGTGGCCTCCTCCGCTCCGCAGCTCATCCCCGCGCTTGAAAGCACGCCAGCCTGGTTCATAGCGAGAACACTCGCTGCCAACAAATACATCTCGTCTAAAGGCCCACCGGATGCTCCTCCTCACACTTTGGATGGTGCTCCTCCCACGCGCGCGCAACTCGGGAAATGCAAGAAATGAGAGGATGCAGTTAGTGGCCCCATTTGAAGGCGCGTTCAAAGTCAAGGGATGACAGATTGACGTGGAAGCCGCTGAGCGGGATGCCTAAACGGCAGCTGGCCATGATGCCACGAGTGCATGCATGTAAGGACGAATGGAAGGCGTTGGGTCTGGAGGGGTTCAGGATAAGGTGAGGGCGACGATGCGAGTATGCCCATTCTGGGGATCATCTGCTACCATACGTCCGTCTGAGAGGTCCAGTTCAACTAGGATATTGACAATGTTACATCCCGCGTGTCTTCGGAATGTCACATCTCAACGAAGAATTGCGATTGGAGAAGTTCAAAGTCATACTTCCGAGCCTCAGCATGACACAAGATGAATTTCTGACAGTACCTGCTCGTATATGAAGGCCAATAATTTCCTATAGTTCCCGCTGTATGGTATCGGTTTCACCACTCCGCCCGCGAAGCCTCGGCAATGCTGCAATATATGTGAAAATAAGGTAAAGCCATTAAGGTAATGACATGTGGAATAGGGATGAACACTTTACTACCGGCAGATGCCATGAGTATGTGACCACTTCCGGTTTCTGTATGCATGGGGAAACTGACCGGACGGAAGGTGACATGTGTGGCCCTACAGCTTTGCGCTGACGCGTACCAGCTTGCTCCTGTCGTGCAATATCTTCGCCGCATCGTTGACCATATTGTCCACGATGGTCTGAGCGGGCGGAATGTCGTTGATCAGCGCGGCGACGTTGCCCATCAGGAACGTGACCGCCTTGACCGACTTCTCCGGGTGCTTCTCCACCTCGTGCTGATTCGGTATGATACCCTTCGCCGTGAGCTCCTTGATCTCCGCCTGGCGATTCTGCTCCCAGTCGTCGACGTACGGCGTCCGACGGACGCGCATCGGGCGGCCGGTGTAGATGAGCGTGCGTACGACGTCACCGTGGTCCGCGCTGAGAAGCGCGGCCTTGTGCGCGCGCGTCGCGCCCGCCTCCTCCGACGCGACGAAGCGCGTGCCGACCCAGACGGCCTGCGCGCCGTAGACGAGGTTCGCGGCCAGCCCGCGCCCGTCGTATACCGCGCCCGCCCCGACGACCCAGACAGGCTGGCCGGTGAGGGGGGAGGTGTGGCCTTTGACCGCGTCGACGACCGCGGGGATGAGAATGGAAGCGGAGATCTCGCCCGTGTGACCGCCGCCTTCACCTGCTTGCGCGCAAATAAGGTCGACGCCCACGTCGAGTGCCTTCTTGACGTGTTTGGGGTGACCAATCATCTAAGAGAAAACAAATTAGCGGGGAAGATAGAGCAGAGGAAGGAAGGGAGAGAGAGATGCTCACGTTCATGACAATAATACCGGCTTTGTGAAGCCTCTCGACGACTTCACGTGGCGGGACGCCGACAGCGGATACGAAGAGACGCGCCTTCTCTTCGATGATGACGTCAATGAGCTCGGGTAACTGGCCATGAGTGTAATCAACCTAACGAAACGAAGCACGTTGATTCATTCACGCGTCAGCAATGACACGAAACCACGTACGTTTGTCTTGCGTGCGCTGCCGCCGATTGGGGAATGAGTAAGTCGACGCCGAATGACCCGTTTGGGTCCTTCAGATCCTTTTTCAGGGCATTGATCTACGTGTCAAGTTTGCAATTACGTTAAGCACCCAAGATGGGTTGGCACGCCGACTAAGAGGAGATTTGGACCGTACTTGTTGCCGCAGAATCTTGGGCGTGTAACCGACACCCCCGATCACACCAAGGCCGCCCGCATTCGTGACTGCTGCTGCCAGTTCAGGGCCCGCCGCCACGTTCATTCCTTGTGCGGAAGGGGACAGTCAGAGTGATGTCACGTGCGACGAAATATAGCACACCTGCAAGAAGGATGGGATGCCTAATACCGAACAGCTCTGTGATGGGAGTAGATATGACAGACATGAGGGCTATTGCGCGCGATAGAAGAGGGAGTAGGGTTGATGAAGTAGAGGGAGAACGAGCGTAGTTATATAGTCTTAGGTTGATCCCGGTGACGGCAAACCGCCCGCCGGATGTAGTATCACGTGGAGATGACTCCATCAAGACTAAAGACTAAAAAAACTAAAAACATTAAATATTGAGAGATGTAATGAGCTTTGTGCACGTGTCCCCTCCGCCTCGGCCTCCTCCCTATCATATCGCAAGATCTAGAAATCTC
Source organism: Russula compacta (assembly GCA_022376555.1). Taxonomy (NCBI): domain Eukaryota; kingdom Fungi; phylum Basidiomycota; class Agaricomycetes; order Russulales; family Russulaceae; genus Russula; species Russula compacta. The sequence goes on from WTXH01000030.1 coordinate 204,521, forward strand.
GACAAAATCCGTCATAAGCGCCCGTTAACTACGCGTCCTGTAGGTTAACAAAGGGGTAACTAAAAAAATCTACGTGGGTGAACCTTCAGGCGCTGGTTGGTCCGTAGACTGCATGAGTCTTCGCAGGCGAGCCAGCTCGCCCGCCAGGTGCCTGTGTGAGAAATGGGATAATTAACCAGCCAAACGCGAAGGAGAGGCGATACATACTCCGACGTCTTCTCAGCCTTCTCGCTCGCGTCCGACGAACCTTGCACCTGCTTCTTCAACGCGCGGATCTGCTCGCGGAATTCCTCTTCCACCTCACGCCGTATTCGCGCGTCTTCCTCGCGTAGCTGCTCCACGCTCTGCATATCGGTTTTACGCGCCTTGCTTTCCTCTAGTAGTTTGGCATACTTCTTCCCGGTCTTCTCGGCCTCGCTCCGCCAGTGATCCTCACGCTTGCGCATATCCTCGCGTAGACCGTCGACATCGGCCCGCCACGCGTTCTTCATTCCTTTGAGCGACTCGCGCAAGGTGATGTATTCACGTTCACTCTTGGAAGAAAGCGCTGTGGACTCGGCCAGTGCAGCTTCCATCTCACGAAGCGATTTCTTCGAGCTGGTAGTCTCAGCTTTTAATTGAGACTTGAGGGTAACCGCTTCAGCCTCCGCTTTCCGCGCACGCTCCAGCACCTGGGTGCCAAGAGGAAAGAATCAGGGAACGAAGGTTTTCTTTCACCAGTATAGACAACGCACCTCTTGAAGCAATCGCTCCTTCCGGGCGACCACGTTGTTCAACCCCTCATTCTCGAGGCGTAGTCGTTCCCTGACCTCCTTCAAATCTTCGGTCTGGCGAGTAAGCTGCGCGACACTCCGCTGCGACAGACGTAGCTGCCCCTTGGTATTCTCAAGAGCATTTCTAGCGTTGATCACGCCTGTCTGGAGATCTGCGAGCACCTTCGTTGTGCCACCAGGAGTCAGTGACAGTCGACGGTTACCCTCGACACTCGGGGATGGCGGCTGGAGCATGATGGAATGAGGTGACTCGCCAGCGCTAGATGCCGTGAGTGCTTGGGAGTAGCGCGGTGAGGTTGCACCGTCATCTGCGAGGGCACGCGCATTCCCTGTGGATGCCATGATTAAGACTGACAGAGTAAGCGTGGATGAAGCGGGATATACAAACCTACAGACGAAACGGGTATGCCTAAGAGCAGGATCAGGGAAATGTCAGCAACAGGGCGCTGGAGTACGCTGGATGATGGGCACATACGACTGAGTGTTCGGGTAGGGCTTGATTGACGCTTGTACGATTGACTGGATGGACCAGCTCCAAAATCCATCGGAACCCCCTCGCGAATGCCGTCTTGGCTGAGCGAACCAGGATCGTGCCGGGGTAAGGGAAGGTTGGAGTCGGGACCGGCGAGGCTTTGGAGAACGTCAAAGCTAGAACGTAGTCTGACCTTGCCGTTGGAGGCCGTTGGAGGGAGATCGGACGAAGGCGGGTCTGGGAGAGGCGACATGGGTGGAGAGTTGGAAATGTTGAAGGACATGGATATACGAGGTGCACGTTGGAGTAGATTCTCGAGGGTTTGCAATTGGGCTTGTTGGTGGCGGATACTGTGTTTCAATGTGGACATATGATGGCGAATAGAAACTGGTCGGATGAGCGTCAGAAACGGTGTGAGAGGGGGTTTAAAGAAAAGTATTTATGGACCTGGATCATCGAGTATGAGAGAAGGACTGCGCGCGCGGGTAGAAGGATTGGAGCGAATCGAGGCCGAGGATGAAGGTCTGGAGGAGACGCGGTGTATAGAAAGGGATACTGAGGTCGGATGCATGCAATCGCTGAATGTCGTATCGAAGCGTAGGTCTTCGCCAGAGTCCAAGGTCGCTTTACCGCTACCAGCCTTTGCTCTTTTTCCTTCCTTGGCTTTCTTTCTCAACACGCACGCGCCCCTCGGGCACGCTCTCTTTGTGTCTTCCACTCGGGCGCCTTTGTGGTCAATGCCACACACCACGTCACGGCCACAACGCGTTTTGTGCCCGTACTTATAACCCGTATCTCCCCTTCCACCATGTCCCATCCACCCATCTCTTCAAGTCCAAGGCAACAGACGACTGCGCTTGCGTTGCTTACGTCTCATGTCCTCTATGACCTCGGTACCGGAGTGCCCTATATGTTTGGACAAGTTCCGCAACCCCGTGGTCACTCCCTGTGGTGAGCCGCGGGTTCTTCAAACGTTAACACCCAGAATCCTGACGTGGACCAACCAGGTCACCTCACTTGTGAACCTTGTATCAAGCACCATGCTCGTGTTTCTCCCCATCCTCACGAGGCGAAATGTCCGACGTGCCGGGCCCCGTTCCCTACCGGTACCGTGACGCTGTGCCTATTCATACCCGCATTATCTTCCGCTGACTTCTGTAACACCAGTCATGGCCGACCTGTCCGTCATACCGAGGGAGTATCACATGTACATCTCTTCCCCTCTTCGTCGCGTTTATTTGGGAGACGGAGAGGACGGCGGAGGGAGGGCAGTTGACGTCCTCAAGTTGCAGATTGCCACCCTCAATGCGGACTTAGCGAAGCTCAGGCGTGATAATGGGTGCCTGATGGTTCGTCTCTTGTGCGCAGAGCGCATCACTGCCTACTTCCTTTCCGACGAATTCGCCGCGGGTCTTCATGTAAACGTGGCGCAAGAGGAGACACGCCTTGCTTTGGACAAGGCAAAAGAGGAGGCGCGCCTCGCGGACAAGCGACTAGAAAAGCTCAAGTCCGAGTATGACGCTCTCAAGTCTCAGTGAGTTACGCAATCGCTCTCTAGGCAGCTTGGGCGATCCTATTGATCCGTGCCAGGGCTATAGGTTCTCCCCCGGTCGTGAACACGAAACGCAGGAGAGGGCAAGCTGCCCTCGACACCCCAGCCTCGAACATCACCGAATCCTTGTCTCAGAGGACCAGTCACTCCTTCAACTTCAACTTCAAGGGCCGCCCGATCAAACCTTTGCCTAAGCGCGCGAGGCAGCGGTCTAGGGTGAACCAGACTGATCGTGAGTTCTAGAGGTCAGTTGTGGAGGAAGCAAAGAGGTTCATATCGCCCTCAGCTTCGTCCTTGTCCGTTTCTGCCCCAAGCGAGCCAAATGCTTGAAGGGACCGGGCTTAAATTCTGTGACCATCGGCAGCAACACATCGCCGCTCTGTCCCGTAGCCACAATGAGCGGCACGACTTTGGAGATTCCGACTGGAACCCTTTCTTCGACTCGCCTCGTTTCGCCTGACCTTCAACCTACCTTGGTCATCTGTCCTTCGGTATGTGCCAAGCCACGCTGAGCAGCTCAGGAGATTTCTCACAACTTTGAATGCTCTTCAGGCTTGTCTGCCAACCTATTGAGCACAACCCAGATGTTAACGAAAATGGGATGATGATATCCGCAGTCTTTAGTACTTAAGTCGTGGCAAACCAGGATACCTGAAATCATGTAGTCCACTGAGTGGAGCTGATAAGCAGGGACCATGTATCTTAACGTTAACGAGATTAAACTCAACCTATTGTAGCTACGAGTAGCAGCAGAAGATGATACGATATTTGCCCGAGCGGAGCTCCGCATATCCCAGTGCTTACTAATGCTGGCTATCCTTAGTATACTACCCTCGGGAGCTGAAGCGCTGAAGGTGTGGGAGGCGGTGTGGGTGGTTGGCGATGGTCAAAATGCCACAGTGGCCCAGTCCTTAGCGCGTCTCTCATTGTTCTTCCCCGGTGCAGAGCAAAAGAGGAATTGCTTCACCTCATGACCCCTAAGACCTCTGTCCGAGAGTGCCCAATATGTTTGGACAAGTTCCGCAACCCTGTGGTTACTCCTTGCGGTGAGACGCGGGCCCATTCGAGCATCTATACTTATCCTGATATAATCCTCTGAACCAACCAGGCCATCTCACCTGTGATGCTTGTATCAAATCGCACGCTCACAATTCGAGTGATCCCTACGAGGTGACATGCCCCACATGTCGTGCACCGTTCCCTATCGGTAGATCATACCTTCACATGCACTCTCGCGCCCCATCCTACCCCGCTGACATGACCCTTCTCCGGGTAACCAGTCACGCCCCACCTCTCCCTCGTCCCCAAGAAATTCCACATCTTCATTTCCCCCCCCCTCCGCCGCGTCTTTTTGGGAGAGGAGGAGGATTCGAGCCGGGCTGTGATCGAGAGCCTCAACGCGGAAATCGCGGCGCTCAAAGCGTCCGTCGGAACGCTCAAGCGCGAGAAGGACCTCCTCATGGATCGGTGCGAGTCGGCGCAGAGCGCCGTGGCTCGCCTCACGTCGTACGAGCGCGCTGCGCGCCTCGCGCGGGATGAGGCAAAAGAAGAGGCACGCCTCGCTAATCGGGACCTTGAAGAGCTGAGGGTCGAGCACGATAAACTCCAGTCCCGGTGAGTGCCCCACGCATGACCTTTTTTTATTATCCCCCTTGTCGCTTCTAGTAGGAAGGCAGGCTGGGTTGACCCTTGCTCAGTTGTGCTAGAGATCAGAGGAGTTTGCCGCTGCCTGCAAAGGTGGAGCACACGACCGGCCAGGCTACGCTCGACGACGATTTTTTCTGGGCCTCGAGCGACAGCTCCGAGTCCTCTCCGCGTTCTACCGCTATCAATCACCCTGGTCGCGTTATCAAACCCATGCCGAAGAAGCTTGCCCAACTCAGACTCCACCAATCTGCTCGTGCCGCGTCTCCTGAGCAGACTGTGCAACAGTCGCTTGCGCCACTCTCATGGATCCCGTTTACTTTCCGTTCACCGTTCGCGTCGTCGTCTTCATCTGTTCCACCGCCTGCAAGTGTGCAACCTGGACGCAGGAAAAGTGATTCTGGGATGAGGAGAGAGATGGGGATTACTCGTGGGGAGAATACATCCTCCCCTTCCCAAGATGGGCCTCTTCCGCGATCCGTATACCTGCGCAAGAAGTCCTCTATGATTCGTAGGAGAGATCGTAGAGTCCGCTAATCTATCAAGCCTCTGAAGAACGCGGACGATTGAGAAAGATTGATGCCACTCATATGGGATAATATTAGAGAGTGGAATTGAGGAGTGAAGGGCCATATGGTGACGCTGAACCCAACTCGATGTAGCTATAAAGTAACTAATTGAGCGACATTTCACCCTGAATGTATGAACCATAGTCTCACTTATCGCAGACGTCGTCAATTTCTCGTACCTGATCACGGTTAGCTCTGTGCGGTGGTTAAGTTTTGGTGTCGGGATTGGAGACGGGCGTTTAGCGGAATATAATAGACATGGCGACTAACCTGAACAAGTGCAGTGGCGTGGGCGGAGATATGCCGGGAACGATAGAGATGTTGCAGGTGAGTACGATACTTATAGTATGAGTACTTGGCCCGCTTCTGAGCCACTGGAGGACCACGGGTAGTTGGCAAGCACAAGTACCCCATCCACCCAATGAACACCTCACCATGCGCATACATATACCATAGGATTGTAGAGTTGTGCATCATGAGGCAGAAATTTGGCAGGCAAGATCGATTGTTGCCCCTTCTGTTTTGGGGCAAGTGCGGGGACCCGCGCTTGAGTTCAATCTCCTTCCGTCGCCTCACTGTCTGGCTATCACTTCTTCACAATCTCCCCTTTCCAAGACGATATGAGCGACCAGCCAGGGTCGTCTCGTTTTCGAGACCTTTTCGTTTCCGCCTTGCAGGACTATGAAAATCAGACGGGCATATCATTGGCCAAACATCCACTCGCCGAGCGACTCCAGAATTGCGACTCAGTCGACTCTCTGACCGCCGTTCTTCAAGAACAAGCACGAGCCTTCCATGAATTCCAAGGAAGCGACAGGATCATGAAATCCCTCAAGAGTGCTTTATCAATTCTGTCTAAGCTTTCTGCCGTCACCACCACCCTTGGCGATGCTTTCGGCCTGGTACTTTAGAGGCGCTATGACTATTGTACATCTCTCTGACGGCTATTCTATAGTCATTTCCACCTGGAAAAGCAATACATGCTGGACTCGCCATCCTACTCGCAGTATGCGCCTCTTTTTAGATCCTACGTGCGTACCCTTGTGACATCCAAGTGTATCAGGCGGCGAAGGGCGTCAGTGCCAGCTACGACGCACTCGTCGAGTTGCTCGAGTCGGTCGAACACTTTCTAAATCGACTAGATATTTATACAAAGGTTCCTCCTACACCGGCCATGACGGAGATAGTCGTGAAGATAATGGTGGAATTGCTCTCCACGCTCGCGCTGGCAACGAAACAGATCCAGCAGGGACGACCGAGTGAGTTTGTTCTCGCTGACCTATTGCTCGACTGATTGGAACCCAGAGAAATTTGTAAGGAAGCTTTTTGGAGAGAAGCAAGTCGAGGCTGTGCTGGAGAGGCTGGATCGACTCACCGAGGAAGAGGCTCGGACGACTGCAGCGCAGACTCTCGAGGTTGTCTACGGTCTCGTCCAGAGCATGAGGATCGTCATGGATCGTGAGCAAACCCACTGTTCTGGCTCCCCGTCAGCTGCTGAACCTCCCTCTAGATGGCAAGGCATCGGTTGACAGTATCCATGCTGCTCTTGGTACGTTCGTTTGTGACGATAAGCTAGTCCCAAGCCTGACTGGAGAATAGAACTGATGCAGAAATTGTCGAGCGACATAAACAAGTCAAAACGTCAGTTTTCTGTAAACGTTGCCATTGCTGGCTGGAATCACTGAGTTTGTCTGGCAGGTGACAAGCTGCAGCAAGATATTCAAAGTTGGCTCTCTCCGCCTGATCCTGGAAAAATCACAACCTTGCCTGCGAATCACGACACACAGGGACGGCAGCGTGGTTCGTCCGTGATAAGACATTCTCGGAATGGAAATCGTCTGGGCCGAGTTCCCTTCTATGGATTCATGGGAAACGTATGTTGTCGCCTAGCCCTTACCTTCCGCTTTCGTAGAAACTGATGGTTTCCCCCTTTCATAGCGGGAGCAGGGAAGACTATACTATCGTACGTCAATCCTTCGATTCCCATCCTAGGAACTTATACTGTCTGTCGGCTAGCTCCACGATCATCGAGGACATCGAAGCCATGCGGAGATCTGGGCTGGCATCACTAGCATTTTTCTACTGCGACTTTAGAGAGGATGAAAAGAGGGACCGCCGTGGCCTGGTCTCGTCTATGCTTTTCCAGCTTTGCGATCAATCTCACTCGTACTATGATATCCTTTCCAACTTCTATTCGACACACAGGCATGGTGCCCAAAGTCCTAGCGACGATGGACTTGTCCGATGTTTAAAGGACATACTGAGGCTCGAAGGACAAGCGCCTGTTTACCTGATTGTGGATGCCCTCGACGAATGTCCTGATACATCTTCTCTACCATCTCCCCGCAAGAAAATTCTGATGCTCGTTGAAGAGCTTATCAACTCACAAGTTCCAATATGCGCATATGCGTCACCAGCCGACCCGAGGTCGATATCAAACTTGTCCTCGACCCCTTGACTTTCCGTTCTGTTTCCCTGCATGAGCAGAGTGGACAAATGGAGGACATCGACAACTACATCAAGTCGGTCATTAAGACAAATCCAAAGAACCGACGGTGGAAGGCAGACGACAAGCAACTAGTCATTGATGTACTCACAAAAAGAGCTGACGGGATGTAAGGCATCACCACCTGAGTTCTTGACAAATCTGGCTCATACAGTATGTATAATATAGGTTCAGATGGGTATATTGTCAGGTGATCTATATTTGCGGCTGCCTGCCAGGACGTATCCGACATGCCCTGGCTGAATTACCGAAAACGCTCGACGAGACATATGAGCGCGCGCTGCGAGAGATCAATGAAGTAGACTGGGAATTTGCTCACCGTCTTCTTCAATGTGTCGCAGTGGCTTCCCGGCCGCTCCGTGTGGAAGAACTGGCGGAGTTTCTCGCATTTGATTTCGAGGCAGGACCGATTCCGAAATTTCACGAGGGTTGGCGCCTAGAAGATCCAGTCGAGGCCGTGCTGTCGACATGCTCGACGTTGCTTGCCGTTGTCAATGTGGAAGATTGGCCGGTTATACAATTTTCGCACTTCTCAGTAAAGGAGTTCTTGACATCTACACGCCTTGACAAAGCAAATGATCCTATTCCTCGGCGATATCATATTTCCACGACATCCGCTCATACGCTTGTCACGCGAGCTTGTCTGGGCATTTTATTACATCTGGATGAAAACATCACTGCAGACGCCCTCGAAAAGTTTCCCCTGATCAAATATGCTGCGGAGCACTGGCTTGACCATGGCCGATTTGAGAACGTGTCTCAAAACGTGGAGGACGGGATGAAGCAGCTGTTTGACCCGAGAAGGCGACATCTTGCTGTCTGGGTTTGGATATACGACCCATATAGGCTCAAGTTGCCAACTGAACGAGCTGAAAGGCCGATACCCCCCAGAGGAATCGCCTTGCATTATGCAGCTCTTTGCGGATTAGAGGCCATTGTCGAGTTCCTGGTCACTGACCATTCACAAGACGTGCACTCTCGGGGCCTCCACGACGGGTCGACACCATTGTTTCTTGCATCAGAAAGGGGACATGTGCAAGTTGCCCGCGTCCTCCTCGAGCACGGTGCAGACGCGACGGCCCTGGACTCGCGCCAGCGGACACCTTTGCATCGGGCGTCATTCTGGGGACGTGTGCAAGTCGCCTGTGTCCTCCTCGAGCACGGTACGGACGTGACAGCCCAGGACAGGCTCGGGCGGACAGCATTGCATCTGGCGTCGCGAGGCGGATATGTTGAACTCGCCCGTGTCCTCCTGGAACACGACGCAGACTTGACGGCCCAGGACATGCATGGGCAGACGCCATTGCATTTGGCGTCGGACGAAGGACATGTGGAACTCGCGCGGGTTCTCCTCAAGCATGATGCAGACCCGACAGCTGAGGATCCGCACGGGAGGTCGGCGTTGGAATTGGCGTTGATGCGGGGACATGTGGAACTCGCTCGTGTCTTCCTGAAGCACGTCGTAGACCTGACGCCTCGGAACTCTGACGGGAAAACACTGTTGCATTGGGCGTCGGAAGAGGGAACTGTGGAACACGCCCGTATCCTTCTCGAGCACAGCGCAGACCTGACAGCCCAGGACAAGGACGGGAAAACACCGTTGCATCTGGCGTCGGAACGGGGACGTGTAAAACTCGCTCGTGTCTTCCTCGAGCACGGCGCAGACCCAACAGCCCAGGATAAGCACGGGCAAACACCGTTGCATTGGGCGTCGGAACTGGGAAATGTGGAACTTGCGCGTGTCTTCCTCGAGCACGGCGCAGACCCAACAGCCCAGGATAAGGACGGGGAAACACCGTTGCATAGGGCGTCGACAAGGGGAAATGTGGAACTCGCGCGTATCCTCCTTGAGCACGGCGCAGACCCAACAGCCCAGGACGAGGACCGGACCACACCGTTGCACCACGCTTCGGTGCGGGGATATGTGACACTCGCTCATGTCCTCCTTGAGCACGGCGCAGACCAAACAGCCCAGGACAGGGATCGCGAGAACACCGTTGCATCTAGCATCGGAAGAGGAGATGTGGAACTTGCCCGTGTCCTCCTCGAGCACAGCGCAGACCCGATAGCCCAGGACAAGTACGTGCGGACACCGTTGCGTTTGGCGTCGAGGTGGGATAATGTAGAACTTGCTCATGTCCTCAGCCACAGCGCAGACGCAACAGCCCAGGCACAGATCGGTGCACCCACTGCAACATGAATCGGATTCCATCCTAGGAAGTACCACGAAGAAGAGGATATCGTTGTATTATACAACCTCTCTCAAATCATCAGGCTTGGGAGTGAAATAGAGTGAAGCCAATGAGCGTACTAGGGGATGAAAGATCCGTACAAGGGGTCATGCTAATGGTATATTATACGATGTCCTTTGAGTATGAAGTCCGTCCGTAGTTATTGGGGACCCATAGGCATTCTTCAGTCATATAATAACTAATGGAGCCCAGGCGAGTAGTCATTAAGGGCTCTAAGACGGCTTTTCTTTTCAAGGTTTTCTTGATACAAGGCTTCAAGGTTTCAACAGTGGCCGTGATGCTACAGCATCTGGTGAGCATTTTGGGTATGTTGCGAAGAACATCGAGCTGCAGCGTCGTATCCGTCACGTAGGGTAATAATGAGAAAGCTCGGGTATGATTGTGTCCTAGTAGGTAAAACGCGGCGATTGAATATTGAACAAAGTCTGATGGCATTATTCACCCAGAAAATTTCTAAGAGACCTTGGAAGGCACATGCCAGTACCACAGAATGTGTTGGTCTCAGGTCGGGCATCTATTGTTGTGCGCAGGGCCATGTGGCCGTTCCACGTTCAGACAGAGCACACAGGAGAGGTTGTGGGAGTGTATGTGTGTGGATGAAGATCTAAGCGAGCTGCCAGCGGCAAACGTTCTGCCATTGATCGGCGACGGGGAACATGGAAAATCGATTAGGCCCGCGGCATGACATCATGGCACTGAAGAGTCGGAGGGTGCCGCCCGCGACGATGAAGAAGAAGCAGAGCTGAGTGAGTTGCTGAACAAACACTGCGGGGATGACTAACGAGCAACGAAGGGAGGAGTAGAGTAAGTGAAGGCGCATCGCTCGGCCGCAGCGCGGCCAACAATAAATGGAAAGCGACAAAGGTGCTCGAGAGAGAAAAAGAAGCCTGCTAGAAAAAAAAACGAGGACGGCTCAGTTCATGCATGGCAACTTGAAGTGGCCCGGGGGAGGAACGGGGAGGAATCCGAAGCTGGACATCTTAGGCGGACCAGCCAGGTACAGGGAGGAGGGAAAACGGGAATGAATGTACGCATTCCCCTCCTTGCTTTTCATTCTCAGAAGAACGAAATAGGCGTCGCTGCAATGGGTGTTATGATGGCGTCGAGCGTGGGCGTGTGGGGGCAAGGCACGAGGTGAATAAGTGTTGAACACTGCTGGCCGGCTTATACTACTAGTATCACAAAGCTCGCGAATAAATCAGACCTGATATAGCCTTCACGAGTATCTATGTCTTGCATTGTGGCTAAGCTGGCGGCTGTGAGAGTGGGAGGGTCGTCAAAGTGGGGAGAGGAAAGAAGAACACTGGAATGTGAGCGAAAGGACAAGAAGAAATGAGGCACCTCGTGGACGGCGGTTCCACGATCGCGAATGCCGAGACGAAACGGGAAACGAGAGCGCGCGGGAAGAGAGGAGAAGGAAAAAGGGGAAACACACTGAAATTCATGGAGGTTGATCCCTACTGACGGATACCGACTGACTCCCCTCGTCCCCGCGAGAGGACGTCGCATTATATTACACCGTTTTAGTAGTCCTAAGGAGGGTAAGGCTCGGTATTTCCGTACGCATTGTAGTTTGAATGAAAGGGTGGTAAAATAGTTAGTATGAACGTCAAGAGGGAAGCTAAGGAGCGTATTGGGCGTACGTGCGCCATGTAACCGTAACTAGCGTTGATCGTGTTGAAGCGTAGCGTGTATAAGGCCCTGTTTGGCAAACGTGATTGTTGCAACAATCCACAACAATCAACAATCTATTGGCCGGGCTGGCTGCAATCTCCATGCCACACGCTACAGGTGACAGGGATGTCTTGTGAAGTCTACACAATCGTGCAGCAGGCATTGTGGTCAATATTGTTGCCACTGCTGCCCAGATATACTCAGGGCCACTTTATTACAGAATGCCATACCATACCTCCCTTCTTACAGGAGAAGGTTGGGTGCAAGAACTACTGGGTGGTCATCCACACTGAATCAAAACAGAGCTTGGCATGTGACAGCATGTATTCTGGTCCCTGGTTTGAGCCCTTGTGGACTCAGGACTCAGGCCATCCAAACATATATCAAATGAAGAACAGGTTGCCATTTTCTTGTATAGAAGTGTGACAGGACTATCCATGTAACTGGCCTTGGGTGGACATTCAACTGTCCACACCCATGTAAGTTCTGCAACTGGGCAAAGCATTTGTGATTCCCTGTACTATTTGTTGCAAACTGTAAGGAAGTTAGGTGAGAAACTGTGGATGCATGCATATTGTCTGTAGGGACAATGCATCAGCAAGACCGCAAAAATCTTGCAAACTTTTGACCGCTTTTTGATGCTTTTCTGCTTGTCAGCAAGCCAGCAAGCAATTACAAGTAAGGCAAGATCTACAAGTTGACAAGGCGATATATTATAAGTAGCTATTTAATAAAGTCGTGGCTATGGTGGTCTATGTGTCGATTAACGAAATAAGCACAGAATGCATCCAGTGCATCTGAAAAATGAAAATCCTCCGGAATGAATGACAAGCCATAGACGGGTAGCAAATGCGCACCCCTTGCAACACAATCCAGATGAATGACAGCAAGGGTATGCCGTCCATTTGCCCCAAACTCGGGTTGCACAACCCATAAGCCAGTGTCCTCGTCAGGTTCATCACCTGGAACCAACCAGTGGACGAGAGCACAGGGGTAGTAGCAATCACGGAATGTAAATGAAAAAAAGAGAAGGGCATGGCCAATCGCCATGCCTTGCATTCCATCAAGGTCAGCATTTGTTTCTACAAACATGGTATCACGCCAGGCATATTCTCCTCGCCAGTTCGGATTTGATTGTATGCGCTCTCGGTACATCCCACCAGCACCACAAAGGTCACTTGGGGCATAGAAATGGGCAATTGCGGAATGGTATACATAGACTGATCCCCCGAAGTGGGGGCAGTCTTTGAGATCGACCTCAGTAGATGGAATGTTGGAATCGAGGTTAAGCTGGTCATAGAGGAAGCGGCGGACGAGCTCCAGGAATCTCGGCTGACCAATATGAACAGCACGATCTTCGATTGCTCTTGGATAACCTCGTTCTGGGGGAGAAAGTAAATAAATTGGTATATCAAAGGTTATGTCAAAAGTAGCATACCAGTGGTGCAAGCCAGCTCAATGGAAGACAGGGACTTCGGCCCACGGACCGGACCAACGTCATCGTCGTCATCATCATCACTTCTATTGCCATCTGCCAATGCTTTTGGTTGAGGAAGTTCACCCCGGCGAATCATTGCAGAGTACGACGAAGTCGTGCCCTCCATCATTCCGAGCTGATAAAAAACTCGGCGTGCTGAAGCAAGCTTGTCCAGTCTTGCTATTGTTACTAGCATCTGTTTGAGGGCATTGTATCGGCTCGAACGTCTCCATGGCTCCTTAACAGCCTTAATGTGTTTGGACTCGGTGATTGATGAGCATAATCCATTTGGAGAGCCAAAAAGTTGTATGGAACGGAGATAGTGCATGAGAGCATGTTGTCGGGGTAGGGAAATCTGATCTCCATTCACTCCTGCAGTGCCTATAAAGACCTTTCGGTGATGGTGAAAGCGTGTAAGGGCATCTTGAAGTTCGTCGAGATCATCGCTTGTGAGAGCATTGCGCCGGGCAATGTAACAGAAGTCCAGAAGGGCCGAGAGACACTTGACCATCTCAGATGGAACATGGCCGGCAATAGCGGCAAGATACACCTAAAGTACAGAACGAAAGATTAGGGAGGATTTCTTACTATAACGAAAAGAAAATTACCTTCATGAGCGCCTTAGAATCGTCACCAGTCCATTGGATAAAGCCACGCCCATCAGGGAAGCGGCGAAGTCCCAGAAAAGGAGGCACAGCGGAAATCCTTACAAAATCAATGTTAAATAAGAATATGATTAACCAAGGAAATGAGAGCATACCGACGATCGATATCTTCGATGATTGTATGGGCTCTTGCTTGTCCGTACTCCTCATATAGATATTCATTTACCCACATGACGAAATGGTCCTTAAACGCGCCTTTAATTACTTGGTGGAGTAAATCGGGTGTCAGGAGATCATGAATGTCAGCACGAGGAAAACCATGCGTAAATGGCTGTCAAACTACGTCAGAGGAGTAAAAGCATTATTTGTGAAAATTCTTACTAATATGTCAGCGCGTACTCCAAATCAGTCCACAGAATTCCAGGATCCCATGTACTGATAAGGAAGTCAGTGGTTGTTTGGGTTCGCCGTCGTGCACCTGGGGCATCGAGATTCTCGGGACGAGCAGTACATCTACAGAAATATGAGCTTCCTGTGATAACATATTACTTGGTGAACTGACTTCGGACACCACCCTTGGACAATGCCAGCGAGCCAAACTTGCTCTGGATAATCAGCAATATATGGTCCAAGACCATATATCGCACAACGGAAGTGTCCATCTGGACATTTGACCACCTCTGGGGTAGTCATCCCATCCTTCAGGGGCTCGAATACACGAGCTAGGGAGGCATGGTACATCTGGCGACAGAAGGTCTGGAACTGCGCTGTTTGTCGGTGTTTCTTGGACGCTGTAAGGGAAACATAAGCAAGGTTAAATATGAAATGAAAATAGTTCGTACTCTTTGGTATTGGCAAGAACGCAACAGGAAGTAACACGTTTCCGTGAGAACACCGAGCGATGTTTGTGAGGTTTCCGGGTGACATGTAGACAGGGTGATACTCTTGATGTCCTGTCGCTACCGAGACTGTGGTTTTGTCACTGCCGGCAACTATGGGCACAAACATTGCGCCGTGATTAGATACATCCCCCGCAATCTCATCCTGCATTGAATACTATGGTCAGTGCCATTCAAAGTTAGTGAACGCAGTACAAACTGCCTGAGACCATGCCCAATCCGTGGACATTAAATTCGACCATACTCATTGACCCTTGCTATTAAATTGACGATACGGAATGAGGTTGATTTTATCCTTGAATTGTTCGGTTGCCAGTTGATGATGTAGAACCTGTCGTGAGTCTCTAGCGCAGAGCTCATAAGTTTCGGACATCCATTTCGGAGGTGTACCTGGTGGTTGTGGACCACGATACTGAACATGGTACATCTTCCACGGTGCATCACCATGCTGAATTGCGTCAATGGTCTCGTAAAGGTCATCAGAATTCGTCCAGGGGGCATCACCTCCGAATTCCATTACGGTGGCAGCCCACATATCCAGAGCTTTGTCGATATTGGCCGCTGAACTCTGCACCTCTACGAAATGATAGTAGGCAAAATCAAACTCTGTTCTAGATTCAAATGGAGTCCAAGAGTTTGCTGGCAGGTTTTCCTCGGGTGGCTCAGGAGGAGTATATGGCGGTAAATAACACCATTTTTGTCGCAGGGAATAGCTTTCAAAACATTAGTTAGGATTCCAAATGATTAGAACATATCACACCATTTAGCAAGGGATGAGCCTGTGAAGTAAATAGCGGGTCATCTGGATCGTCTTCGGAAGCGGGTGTAAATTCACAATGGACAGTCTGTTGGTGTTGTGTGAGTCCACGTCCTGATTTGCAAACTAAATTGCAGAGATTGCATGGGAAGGCAGGACGAGATTGAGCACCAAATGGATTGACCATAGCTTAATTACAGAAAGGTACAGTACAAGCGACACTGCCAGCAACTGTAGAATCGGACTTGTAAATTTTTTGAACAGCGGAAACACAAGCAAATACTCACACATCCCAAAGCTCCGCACACGACATTGTACCATTTGCCAACAGCTTTGTTTTTCCTACTCATACTCATCCACCGTCCCCAACTACACTCATTCATATTCTTTTAAAACCACGCTCATTCTCCACTCCATTTTCTTACCAAACCAACTCGTAATTCTGCGACCTGCCAACACCATTAATAAGTACACGTCACAATGAGCAAGCGCCCTCTTACACACACATACGCTGTTGCCGACCTCTCACAAGGACAACCCCCTGCCCCAGTCTCTCGCCCACCGGCAAAAAAGCGAGGCCGACCACCAAAAGCAACTACTGCCACTAGCGGCAGTACCATGTCATCCTACAAGGACAACCAGGAGCCATCTGCTGGGAATGGAGACTCTAGCGGTGACAAGGAACAGCCTCCTACAAAGAAACCTAAGGCCAATGACAAGGGTGCCACGCATCAGTGCCAGCAGGTAAGCGGGGAAAAGTAACTGTCCCTCCTCGGTCACCCCTTCCCGTATGAAACAATTGCGTTGTCAACCCCGGTGCTCCAGATAGAAAGAATCCAAGGCGTACCTCTGCTCAGGTTGCAGCTGAAAAGAAGCAAAAAGAAGAACTACAATGTGATTTAGATGCCCTTGCGCAGAGGCAGATGAGATTCTTGCTGAAATGGAGGCAGACCAAGAGATGGCTGACGAGGCTGAAGATTGGGACACCATCAGGACTCTTGCCAATGTTGAGGATATCGAAGAGGATGTTGAGATGTCAGATGCCATCTCCGAGTTTGGAGGTGATACTGATGTTGATGGCGAGGCAGAGAAAGATAAAGAGATAGTAGCCTCAAAGGTTCCTGCAAAGTCTGCGGTAAGTTGATTTCCTGCCAGTGTCATGAGAAAGCTGAGAGTAGTAACGTGTAGAGAAAGAAGAAGGCTAGTAAGGGTGAGTTATGAGCCGCAGTTGACATGGCGAAAGAGGCCATTGTCAAGGGAAAGAAGAAAACAAGGTGACACCAATCAAAGATCTTCACACGTTCATGGCCTCATTGTTACCATGTGACAGTGCGCCAAAGAAAGGGAAGTCGACCTTCCCTTCTGGTATGGTAGCCGGATGGAAACCAAAAGGCCTGGGAACTAATCGTGATCTGGCCAAGACCGCGCGAACCCTTCCTTCAGAGGAACGCAAACTAGGTGGCCTCGACGACGACGACGCTGACACAGTCCAACCAAGTTTCGGAGGCCCCAAGAATCGCACGAACAACGTATGTTACTACCATTCATATTCGTCATCGTGTGCATCGTGATCGTAATTTACTAACTACGTTACTACTGTTCAGTTCGTTGAAGTCATTAGTGACGGTAACGAGAGCGACAACAGCACAGCAGCAGCTGCATCTCAAGTCAAGCCTAAAGCCATCTCTCAGGCTTGTACTAAAACTGCGACAGCTGCCAGGTCTAATCCCACACCATCGAGGGCCTCCAACGCGAGATCCAACGCCTCAAAGTCGAAATCCAAAGCCTCCATCAATAGTGTTCAGGAGGTCTTGACTGCAGAGACTGATGGCTTGCCAATGTTTGCCAGAGTGAAATGGTCCACATCGTTCCTCCCTACCCTTTACCGCCGCCTGGGATCCGCCAAGAACCCCTGGAAGCCATATAAGGATGGATCAAGTATGCTGGACATGATTCAAGAGATCCTGGATATGGTATATCCAAACTCAGGATATCGTGTTAGGATCGGTGATAAGATATACTCTATGGTTCGTATTGCCCTTGAAGTTTGCCAACCGAAAGCAACTAATATTTATTTAGGCGAAGGATCGTCTGAATGAAAAACGCACATATTTTGGCCACGAAGCTATCAAAATTGTCACCAGCTTTTTTAATACCGAGAAGTACGCTGGAAGGCGTAGTGCTATTGCGAAATACGCCAATTGGGCTACCCGTAGCGATGGTCCTGGAGTATTTGGTTCGCCTACACCCATCAATTGCACTGTTCCCATAGATCATCCTGATTATGTGGTAATACCGATGTAGTCTTTCCAAATCCGCTGATGCTAATGTATGATATTTTAGAAACCGGAAGATCTATTTGAGTCAAGATTTGTGGTCATCTCATGTCACCCTTCATCAAGTGGTGCGAAGGTTCTTGCCATGACTACGGCCGTCTCGAAGGTGCCTACGCTATGGCAGCTGCAGGTGTATGTGTATATATTTTCCTTATGTTCTTTTCCAGCTCACATTTGTCTTATTCAGATCGAGCGCGCATTCGGGATGTATCACACTGGTGAACGTGTCGATGTCAGACAGTTTTCACGGGAACTGGTTGGCGAAATGATTGATGACTATGTGCATTGTGCCACAATCATGAGTCAATGGCACTGGGATAACCTTATGGATATATGTGGCGCTCCAGACCCCGAAGATTGTCAACCTATTCCAGGTTCTTCATCTATGCAACACAGGCGACGTACTCTTTACATTCCCAGCAGCCCTGTGAGGGGAGATTGAAATAGTTGACACCACGGTATGTTTTCTGAATTTTCGGACTAGGAGGTGCAACATTCTGATTTGGGTACCATTCTATGTTCCAGACGCAAACATATTCAACATTCTACCACCGTCTAATTCACGCATCGGCCATTCCTACCTTACCCCAATACCTGTTAACAAGTTGCTTGGTTTCCCCATCCACCGTTTTATTCTCATCTTAATGCAATCATAATGCCTAACATTTGTCGTATATCCCTCATCCACTGCCTGCATTCTCGTCTCGCATTTACTCACATTTTAATGCAATTTCCAACCTACTAGCATGCTTCGTTGTTTACAGCTGATACCCCCACACGGATGCGTCTTGTAGTCGTTCCGAGTTTTACCACTTTTTCGCGGTCATTTATATGCTATACCAATTTTAATCAACGCTGTTTTCACTGTTTGACTTGTCATCTTGCCGGCTTTTCGTGGTCCATTGAGCAAAGATTCATCCGACTTGCAAAAAATTAGACCTAGCTGGTCTGTCTTGTCACTTTCAAACTTTTCTGGCTTGTACAAGATTGCGCAAGCTTGTACAAGCTCTGAAAAGAATTTTGTAGGAATACTGATGACTGTAGACTCAGTCTTGCACATACAGCACAATAGCTATGATTATTATTTACCTGTAGGGATAATGTAGACTACAGGGTGTATCAATAGAAGGTATGGTACTGTGAAATGGGAATGCTCACCTCAGTCTTGCATGTATGGCATGATAGCTGAGGTGATGGCTATTCTACATCTGAGCTATTTATCTAGGTGCAGCCTTTAGGCCCCAAGGGTATGGTATATGCTAGTAAACTACATGAACTAGCTACTTGTAGAGTAGTGCAGGGGCAGCATAGTCCCTGCATACAGTGTCCATGTATCTGTGTATCTGTGTATATACTGTGTGTTAAGTGCTACAGTATATGTATGTACTTTATCTATGTGAACCTGATCCATTCCAGCATTCTGACACTCCAATCTGAGCTCAAAAATGACACTCCCCCTCATTTCATGCACAGTTCAAGTCCTGCCATGAAATGCTTCACCTTGGCTGAAGGCAAGGCCTTGGTGAGTGTGTCAGCAACCATATCATCGGTCAGGCAGTATATAAGGCACAGGGATCCTTGCTTGATCACCCAGCAAATGAAATGGTAGCGCACATTGATGTGCTTCATACATGAGTGATACTGGTGATTGCAGGTGAGGGCAATTGCTGCCTGGTTGTCTGAGAAAAGGGTGGTGGGAGAGGTAAGGGTGCCAAAGACTTTGGAGAGGAGGCTGCACAACCAGAGCACCTCCTTCATGCCATGCATCACAGCAATGTATTCACTCTCTGTTGTGGAGAGTGAGACAATTTCTTGCCTCTTGGAGGACCATGAAATGGCCCCGCCATCAATGAGAAATGTGTAGCCTGTTATGGCTCACCAGTCCTTGGCCATGCTGCCATCAGCATCAGCATAACCCTCAAGGGTTCACTTTGTCTCTCCATATGTTAGCCAGAGATTGCGTGTGCCAGTCAGGTAGTGGTAGATCCACTTGATGGCTTCCCAGTGTGCAAGACCAGGGTTTGTGGTAAATCTAGCCACGGTTGTGACTGCAAAGGCAATATCTGGGCAGGTGGTGAGTGCTGCCAATTTAGCATGCTGATGGCCTTGCAGTAAGGCATGTCATGCATGGCTGCATGCTTGGCCACACTTGCAGGGGCTTGCTTGCTCGTGAGCTGGATGGAGGTATCCATGGGTATGGACAGTGGCTTGAGATCTGCTAGGATGTAGTGACACAGAATTGAATCTATGTATGCATGCTAGGATAAGTGAATGGTGTGGCTTGTGCGGTCATGCTGGATCTTGACTCTGAGCATCCAGTGGAGCTCGCCAAGGTCTGTGACTTTGAGTTCCTTTTGGAGGCCCTTGATCAGCTCATGGATGAGCTTCTTGCTGCTTGCAGCAATCATGCAGTTGTCCACATGGACTGTGACAACTGTGAGCATTTCAGATGTTTGTTAGTTTTGTAGAAAATAGCCTGGTCAACAGAGCACTGTTTAAAACCCAGGGAAAGGAAAATGGATGTAAGTTTTTGATACCAATGGTGCCCAGACTGTTTGAGCCCATATAAGGTTTTGAGGAGGCACAGCATGAGGTGTCTGATGCCCTGTGCCTTGTAGCCAGGGGGGTGCTGCATATACAGCACCTCATCCTCATTCAGTACACCATTCAGGTATGTGCCCTTGATGTCTACCTGGTGCAGCTCAAGTCCAAGCCTGTTGGCCATCACAATGATCATGCATGAGGATGCAAGGTGAGTGACAGGGGCATAGGTGTCATCATAGTTGACACCCCCTATTTGGCTAAAGCCTTGTGTGACCAGTTGTGCCTTATAATGGACAATATTGCCCATGGCATCCTTTTTTGCTTTGAAGACCCACTTTGAGCCGATTATATTTGCTCCTGGTGGTGGTTCCTTGAGCTTCCATGTTCCTGCAGCTTTCAGGGTGGCTAGCTCCTCTTCAATGGCCTTTTTCCAGAGTGGCCAGTCTGGCCTATGCTTTGCTTCAGCGAATGTGCACAGCTTGAGTGCTTCCATGTCAGCAGTCTCAGCTGTGAGCATGTATTTGAGGCTGTCAAAGGCCTTGCACAATGTTGGTGCGCCATCTACCACCACCCATACTTCCCCTATTAATTCTTCAACTTCATCATCATCTGGGGTGTCAACAGAGGTCAATCCTGGCATAGCGGGGTCTGGAGGCTCGGGCTGTGAGGCCTTATGCAGCTGTCTAGTGGCTTCCACAGCCTGCTGCTCACAAATGATGTGTGAGGGAAATTGGACACATGAGGAGCATTGCAGTTGGGTAGGTGGTTCTGCTTCTTTTTCAGGCTGATTTGATGCTTTAGAGGATGACAGTGGAAGAGAGTGGGAAGCTTCAGGCATGTCAGGCAATGGTGGAGATGATGGGAATGAGGGGGCAGCTGCCTGCTCACTGCTGGCTGATGGTATGTTTTGCTCCCCCTTGAGCAGTGCATACATTCTGAAATAGACATTGCATTCAACTGTGACATTGCCCAGGCCAGGCCAGAAGACTTGGCAGGCCTTGGCATTGACATCAATGCCGAGCCAGCATGCCTCTCATGCACGCATGTCCAGCTTGGAACTGGTGGCATTATGTACCCAGACAGTGGTGCCCCATGTCTGCAGTGCTGATAGGTCAGGCAGCCATCCATACAGTGCCTTGAATGGTGTCTTGCCATCAAGTGTGTGTGTGGCTGTCTGGTTCTTCAGCCAGGTTGTGTGCCACAGTGCCTCACCCCACAGCAATTTGGGCAAGCCACTCACATGCATGAATGCCCAGATTTGCTCCAGCAAGGTGTGGTTTAAGTGCTCTGCTATGCCATTGAGCTGCGGAGTGTCATGTGTGGTGAGTTTCCTCACTGTGCCAGCCTTGGCTAGATGTTGATCAAAAGTGGTGCTGAGATACTCCCCCCACAGTCTGAGTGCAAGACTTAAATGGCCTTACAATGCTGCTGTGTGGTGGCCCATGCCTCGAAGGATTTGTAGGCCTTGAAGGCCTCATCTTTTGTTTACAGCAGGAAAGTGACCATGTAATGGGTCACATTGTCCGTAAAGGTGGTGAAGTATCATCGCCCCTGGTGTGTGGCAATACTGGAGGGGCCCCACACATCAGTGTGTACCTCATCTCCAAAATGTTGAGCAGGTGGGCTGATCCTGATCTTGGGTACAGGCAGGCGAGTGGCACACATGAATATGCATGCATTGCAGTCCCTCTCTTGGGAACTTGGGTCTAGTTTGACCCCTACAATGGCACCACTTTCAATGTCACCGCCAAGGGTTTGACAGCAACAATAGACACACTAGGTCGATAAGCTAGGTCTCAAAGTGACCTAGAAGACTTATAGAGACGAAGTCAACATGTCTTGTTGATGTTGACGTCCAGGTTACCGCTTCCTGAGCTCCAACTCAGTAGCCACCCGCAATGAAGTAGAACACTGCTAGTATTGAGACAAGAGACTCAACTTGCCTCTACCAGGCATAATGAGTCCCCTATATATAGTACATAGTACTTGAGGGCAGGCCTAGGGCCTGAAGGGGCAGTGCTACTACCTACTTATATCTGAAACATGACAAAGACAATAGCGACCAGTAGCAAAGGTCGCTCAAGAATCACAGGCTGATGTACATGAAATGGGGCACAGAACATGAAACAGGGTCAAGATACTCTAGGTGGCCGGTTCCGCAACTTACAGGGGCGCGATGGTGTTGAACCATCACCCCAGGCCGGTTACATCACTCCCTTGCTAGACAGGATGCCCTCATCCTGTCTTCCTCCATCCCGACCGCCTTGCCAGCTGAGGCTGGAATCGCTTGACTCCCACTTGTGGGACTTTCTTCCCAGCCCTGGCAGTGATGAGCCGATCCTCACTTGCCTGTTTTGCGGCCTCAGACACCGCCAGATTTGCCTAAGCCAGGCATAGCTCAGCATGCAGCATGTTGACTTCTCGGTCCAGGACTCAGTACCGTGTGACCTCGGCAGGAGAGGCCAGTCATCCAGGTCGATGATGGCCTCTCAGAGCGGGTGGTAATCGACCTCGGTTCCCAGAGGCAGGTGCGGAACCAAGGCGGAAGTGGCGAGAGGTGTCATGGTGGACTATTGGGACGCTTACGCTTACTAATATACTTACCTTATACGTACATCTTTCCCACAGCTCGGCCGGAGTCGTCACCACTTCCCCCTCCTTACCTTACCATACCGCTATTACACTCCTGCCGATCCCTTCTGCTGTTGTGTTGCCTCGGCTCATTACTAGATTACTTACACTAATATGCCGACGAGTTTCGTGGCCTTACTGCCGCTGAAACGCGTCATAGACTGCCGATGACTCCACCTAGATACTTGTGTATAAATACGCTCATAGAAGGGGACCAAAGCCTTAAGCTTGGTCTCTTGTGAATCCTAGACATTCTCAGAGCAACCCTCCGAGTGATCCAAAGCTTCCCAGCCCCTTTTCCCTCCCACTTGCGCCCTAGAACGTACCCTAGGGTCTGCTAAGCGACTTAGTGACGCGTTTCACTTAATTTACCATATATAGTAAACCGAGTCCCGTTGGGAACTCTTCGAACTCCGACACATACGTTAAGCGCTCAGAAAGGCGTTGCCTTTCTTCGCTTCAGACAGACGAAGGTCACTGAGTAACGGACCTCTCAGTGCTCTATAGAACTACCCTATCTGCACCAGAATCCCCAGCAGGAAGGAGCAGCTCCTTCCATTCACGACCTTAGTGGCATACCAACGAACTAAGTGCAATACAAGGCGTATCAGCACTCCAGACATCCCTTCCTTTGGACACTCATCTGAGTATCCAAATCGACTCCTTCGCATCTAGATCCCCTTCCTCCTTCAGGAGATAGGGAACGACAGCAGCCAGCACCGCCACTACCCACAGCCGTTCTAACAAGGCGTTAGAACTCCACAGAAGACGACCAAGACGACGGTCACCGACGCAGATATCATCCTACACTTACAACAGAAGGACAGAGACAGGCCAGACGCCCTACCCCTCATAGCAATAGAACGAACAGCCAAGGAGGCTGCCAGACAGAAACATCGACAGAACCGCCACGCTCCGTCCAGCGTGACATTAGACCAAGCTTATCAGTCAACACGGAAGAATTCCGAAGAGAACCACTTGTCTACCCAAAAGCTTGGGAAGGAAGCACAAGGGTTCGCATCGAAAGAAGAACAGAACCAAACCTCCCAGAGTACATCACCGGACCAAATATCTATTGGACAGTCCAAGGAACATATCGAGGATACACCCTTGACGTCCCCAGCGAAAATACTAGTGCAATCAGAAGATACCCAGTTGAATTCATCAGTGGATACTGGTACACCCTTACCAGAGACGAAAACGGTGTTCTTTGGGCATACGACCAAGACCGAATCGAACACGGAGGAGCAGGAACAGGATACCCACCAGTAGACGATCCCTACCACCCCAATTACCAGGCCCAGAGAGTCACATTAACCCCGGCAGTAGCTCCAGCAGAACTAGAAGCCACAGCGCCAGAAACACACACCCCTCGCACACATTCCACCGACCTCCACTCCCCTAGAGAACCACGAAGGGAAGCACAAGATTCCTCCGAAGAAGGAAGCGGAACCGAACATACAACCAGTGAAGGATCTGAAGACAGACCTCACACACCAGAAGAAGCCGACCCCCCTACATACCACGAAGTAACCCCAGCACACCACGAGCAAATCGAAGCTCCACAACCCCCAGAACAAGAACCACCCCTCCCAGAAGACGTTGAACACCTAGAAGAACAAGTTAACCTTCTAGCCATCTATCACATCGGGCCACAAATCCAAATAACCCCAGCAGACCAACAACCAGACCCACCACCGCCACAACCCCCATACAAGTCTTTATGGCCAACGTACCACCTCAACAACCTCAACAACCTCAACCACCCGCAGGAGGACCACCCCCAGGTCCACAACAAGCAGGAGCACAAGCTGCCCATCCACCCGGCAATGGCAAGTGGAATGGCACACCACCAGACATATACACAGGAGACAGAAGTCGAAGCGACAAGTTCCTGAAAGAATTCAAACTCTACAGGCTGCTCAATGAAGACAATGAAACAATGAACATCCCATACAAGCGAGCAGCCTTAGCTTTGTCCTACATCAGAGGACCCCTAGTCGATGATTGGGTCTACCAACGAGTCGATCACCTCAGTAATCAGCTCCACACCAACAATATACCCATGCAAGACGAAGTCCACTGGGCCGAATTCGAAACAGCTTTTACTGCTGCTTTCACCGATATCCACAAGGTTACCAAAGCCACCACCATGCTTCAACAACTCAG